>DF240349.1:0-39472 GCA_000507305.1 Breviolum minutum Mf 1.05b.01 | reverse complement strand
TTCAAGCCCCCTTGAAGCCCCCTTCAAGCCCCCTTGAAGCCTTCCGAAGGTGAAGCCCCTTGAAGCCCCCCTTTCAAGCCCCCTTGAAGCCCCCTTCAAGCCCCCTTCAAGCCCCTTTGAAGCCCCCTTGAAGCCTTCCGAAGGTGAAGCCCCCTTCGACCTTCAGACCTTCGTCCCCCCCGCCCCTCGCCCCCAGACCCTTCAAGCCCCCTTGAAGGGGGCATGGTCACTATCCTTGTTAGTTTGCACCTACGCAAGCTTACTTTTACAGGAGCTGTATGGATCCGCTCGGATAGCACCATTAAATCGTTCCTCTATCACCTAGGCCTGACTCATTGTGCGGTGTCCGAGGGGAAGCATGCTGGATTGTCCATAATGGTGAACCAGTCCTTTCAGACCAAATGTTCTTAGGACAAGGCGATCTTGTTATGGTTTGGCAAAAATATGATCATGAACTGGCTCGATCGACAGCGCCTCCTAGAATTGCGAGAGCACTCCGTGGATGCTGAGCTGGAGGAGATACTCTTGAAAATAAGGAATGTTGCTAGGGTAGTACCTCACAAACATATGTGTAGTGTTGATATTTTTCTCGCCCTCCCCATTGCGTGCTGTCTTTCATGAATGCATTGCTGTCATTCGTTTCTGTTTTCTCTGGTCTACTTTACGTTTTGGCATCTGCCTTGACATATTTTGCCACTTATCCAGCTGGGCGTGAACCGTAACTAGCCATTGTAATTTTGTCCATTTTAGTTTGTTTATTTGGTTGGTCCCTGCCTTTGTAATTGGGTTTCATTTTGTGGTGGTACTACGTGGCATGAACCCTGTTGTCACTGGCAGGTGTCCACTGTTGTTGCCCGAAGGTAACATTGATTCCCTTTCAGTACTAAGTACTATCCGCGTGCGATACTTGTCTCCTTCTGGGAACTGACTGAGATTGAGGCTGGACGCTGTTGTCCTTACCTCTTTCCTGCTGCAACGAGTCAATTGTCCTCAATGGTCCTCTAGAAGACTGGGGGATACTGTTGATGGCCCAGCAAACGCAGTTTGTTGCAATTGGGTAACAACTTGTAATCACCTGGACAGTGAATCAAACACTTTCACGAATAATTTCTTCCTTAAGGACGTGCACAGGTCTCTCATCATTCACAATTCATACAGCAAAGCTTAGGCCGAAACAGCTTCGGTCATTGGGTTGTTAATCAGTTTTGGAGTCTCTGCCCCCACTATTTGTATGGTTGTCTGTGCCTAGGATTTCTCTGCAGGTCTATATGGGTTCTCGCATTTCTGCTCAAAGACCAATCACACGCCCTGCTGTCTTCCCCGGTCTAGGTGCTTAAGCTCCTCTCTCACTTTGGCCTGCCTGGATCGGAGGCTGGGCGCTGTTGCCCTTACCTCCTGCTCCCTTCCATATTTATTATCTGTTCTTCAGAAGGAAGAGGGCTATATTGGATGGACCTATCCTTTGGCAGAAGAATCGTTAGCAGTGAGGCGACCGAAGAAGAGATACGTCACATCCGCACTGGGACCCTGGATCAAGTTGAGGCGATTGCATTGCTAAGAGCTTTTGATCCGGGAGCATGGGTCCGCATTGCCTTTGATGTGACAGCAGTTGCCTCAAATCTACGAGGTGAACCTTTTGTTAGGTCGGTGCTTCAGTCGGGCCAAACCTCGCAACTCATGTTTGCCAGAACCTTTTCTGACTTAAATAATTGTTTGATCTCCACTGCCATGGAGCACATTAGTGATTTCCTACATGGCAATTTTTATATTGATGTGCCTCCCGACTATCTGTCTGTTCACCTTCCTCACGGCATTCCCCTTCTTGGACATTATTCGCTTTTGGAGCTGGTCTTTCTTTGTGACATTGTTGACGGAGATCTGATGGCATTTCGGGAGCAACGCACTCTATTATTGCTTCGAGTATGTACCACTGTGCCGGCTTCGGTGCTTACATCTACCGGTGCCAGCTGCCTGCACTAAGAGTGTATTGTGTATGTTTACTCTTTCCCTCTTGTTGTTAACAGTTGGGAGCTGCACTATGCAATGAGGCTAGATAAAACAGATGCTGGTCCTTACGCGTGGGAAGTGAATTGCCCTGGTATGGTAACCAATTCTAACCTGTCCCTGGTAGCTCCTGTGGCAAGATTTGATGATGGCTCTTTCGAAAACGAAGTTTGTTTGATCCGCAAATGGTTTTTGATTTTGTTCAAGTTGTTGACAACCCTGTTGTATGCTCGGCCTTTTGCTTTGGCTCAAGCCTAGCAACTTCGGTTGTCACCTCTTATTATTCAGGGGGCTGGTCGCTGTTGACCTTTCCCTCTGGCTGTTCTCTATTGCTAACTTTCATTATTCGTCATTTTCCAGGCCTGGCTGCTGTTAGCCTTAGCCTGGTTATATAATCTAAGGTCAAAAACCGACGGGCCTGGCCGCTGTTGGCTTTAGCCCTTGTCATGGATCCCGCACTTGATGGATACATCAGCTTAGAAGAGGAATCCACCATGTCCCCACCGCAAAGTGCTGACAGTCCCAACGACAAAGAGCCTTGTCGAGTAAAGCCTGCAGAAGATGATGCTGCGCCATCTGAAGCGGGCACTGCAGAGATGGTGGAAGCAGGAGTTCCTGAAGAACCCTGTTTTTATGGACATGGACCTGCCTGGGATAACCGACACTGGCGTGGATGGAAACCTCGTAATACACCGCGTATGCCTCCCAAAGGAAGCGTATCTGCTGAAATGCAGCAATCACCTCCCCCCTCTGCATACACACAAGTGGCAGGTCAACTACAAGCACCTCCTCGTGGCTTTGATCACGAAGAGTTTTGCCAAAGGATGAATGAAATGCCACTTCCCTGTGATGATGCAGAAAGAGGGACTTTTGATCAAGAAGATGTATTCATCTTAGGGGACCCTGCAGCCACTTTTGATCGATCAAGTGGCCACAGTTATGACCGCAAATCCAGCAACCCACATGCAGGTTTCCCAGAGTGGAAGAAGATATTTGCATATATCCTCAGGGATTGTGGATATTTAGTGGACTATGATACAGTTTATGTGTTAGTCGACACCCGGGACCTGGCCAACCATGCGGTGCGTGATCCTAGCCTCCCGCATTGGCAAGCTGCAGTTGCCTGGTGGGAAAGCCGGTTGCAGATGACAGGCCCTATGGGGGAGCGCACTGAACTTTGCTTCTTCCCTGCGTCGGAGCATACTGGCTTGCATAATGTACACCCCACGTGGGCGGGTACGTTTGTCCTTGCTGCCCTTGGTGCTTCATTTCCGGGCAAACATTTCTTCCTGTTGGATAGTGATTGCCTACCGGTTACACTTTTTGAAGCTTTTGATTTATGGCAGGAAGCCTACCTTACCCGCTTTCCACTGGGTGCTGAGGAGTCCCGCAAACTACCACATCCCTTGCTCCAATACCAACGGTTTCAGCATGACTGTTATGTGAAGGACACACGGGAAGGCACATCCCATCAGAAGGTAGGGCAAGGAGTGTTGTTTGTAACGGGACCTCATGCGGAGTTAAATGCCGGGTTTGTTGGTTTATTTGCCTCCAAGCATCCTGCCCTGTTCGATTGGGCTCAGTGGAATGCTGACACCAAGTATTTGAATGAACGAGATTTTGCAGAACGCTGCTCACAGACAGCGGACACTCTCACAAGTGCATACTGGACCCTTGTCAGCCAATACCTGTGTCGTAAGCTAACCTCCCATGAACTCTCTCCGGAAGCCAGTAAGGCGTGGATCCAAACGGGGCTTGCACTCTCCCCGCTCTTTGGTACAGTTGCACAGCATTCAATCGATGTGATCGTTGCATGGGCCCTCATTGGTGAGTGGTCCTGTAGGGTCTTGTTCCCTCCTCCTGAGGGGCAGTGGCCAAGACATGGACACCCACTACCAGGGTCGTGGTCACCAATTGCCAAGGGTATACTGTCTATGAGAGGGACACTGGAGTGCTAAACAGGAAGATTCTCTACCCGCTTAAGGTTCTCAGTGATCCTAAGCGTACCAATTGGCCGTCCAGGAAGATTACATTGGATGCTACAGGACTTGGAGGGGGTGACCTCCCATCCTTCATCAAAGCAGACATAACAGTGAGAACCGACAAGCACAAACAGAACATATATGGCCCGTCAATGACAACGGTAGAAACTGTAGCCAAGAGCCACGTTTGGGGCAGAACAGTCTCTACGGCGCTGGGGGATCTCTAAGGCGGCCCACGAGTTCCTAGTGTTACACTACTTTGCTACTGACAGCATTCCCTACTGGAACTCTTTCATACACGAAGTCATGCCCTTGGTTCCGCTTCCTACACCTGCAGTGAGGCGAGCAGAAGTAGTGGAACTTTTGCGAAGGATCCATATTCCACCCTCCCACCGACGAACACCTCATCACACCTGGAAAGATGCTCTTTCACTTGTTATGGACTTGTTGCTCGGCTTTGGAAAACGTCGATATTTCAACATGGCCAGAGTGTGGCAACGGGCAACCAGAGTGAACATAAAGGGGTTTTCGGCAGGGAGTTATGTAGGTCTGGCCTTGGTCCATGTCCTTCGGGAAATCAAGAGTATCCGAACATGCAGTGTCTTGGGCGCAATTGCGTGCCCGCCCTCCTTCCTCAAGGTGCCTGATGATCGACATACTGTCCACCTCATCCATTATGTACCAGACAAATTGTGTAGGTGGAACCCTGGCCAACCTTTCCTGGACACGCTTCGGTGCAAATCTACCATTGTGCATGGGCACTTTGACTTACACCAACATCATTTTGGAAAGGATGAGCATAATTATGCCCACTGGCTGAACCTGCAACTGGAAGGAGGAATTTTCTCTTTGCCCCACCTCATGATGAGATACGATGATGAAGCCCTGTCGCAGCGAAGGGATGCAGCCCCGCTGCGACTTATCTCATGGTTAACATTTAGTCTGCCGTACGCCTTGCAAGATTTCGTGGAAGTATTGATGACGCACTACGGCAATCGGGGCCCTGAATCTACTGACAGATTGCATGAATACCTGGCAATGCACTGCCCTCAGTGCTCTAGCCTGGAGCACCCAGATGTCATCAGGGATCACATCGTGAATCAAATCCGCGAGTGGAATCAGGAGTGGCAACCAAAAAGCCTCCTTGATCTGTTGAAGGTTTTCTTGCACGAATGCCCTTGCATCGACTGGCTCACTTCCTTGATATGGTCCTCCCGCCATGATCGTGTTCTGTCCCTGTCTGCTGATTGGCGCATTTCCGGCATAAACACCTCCGTCTGAGAGGGTGACACGCCCAGCATATCTATGGGGGGCTCAGGAAGAGCACCAGATTCAGAGTTCCCATTCTCTCGAATAGCAGGATCCATATGTCAAACATCGAGATTTCCCTGCGTGACGGTGCGCATGCCTTAGGTCTCAACCCCATGCCAGGTGGGTATGATCGGTTTCCCGACCTACGAGACACAGGTTCAGCTTGAGCGCCAGCCAGAGAGGTGTCGAGGTCAACTTAGACACCGAGTATCTCAACGGGTAGAACTAGTGGCACCAGTGACCAACTTCACTGACCAAAAGCCCTTGAGCCTACATACGGCGGGTTCGCTTCCTCATACGTGCATGATAAACCTCTTCTTGAGACTCATGGTAACGAAGGTCATGAAAAACAGCAACCGGTTTCTTCCGAGAAGTTCTCAATGTGGGAGGAACAGGATGAACAGGGAAAATATAAGGAACAGAGGGTAAATTGGAAAACAGTTCAATAGCCTTGGAGTGTTCAGCCACAAGACTGCGGGTGCGGAACAGTCGTTCCGCTTGTGTGCTCTGGGGGAGTATATTCTTAATCGCTTCCTGTTCAGCAGTGGCTATATCAGCAGGGCGAACGACAACATCCAGCCATACCCCATCATGCAACCAAATAATCGATGCACATCTGTACCGCATCTGAATTGCCTTGACAAATCTACTCATAACTTGCATCTCAGGATACTCGCAGGCATAGAAGTAGCGGTTGGTGTAAGAGGTCTGCAGTTCGGGACGAAGACGAAGTACGTCAGCAGCACACGCAACCTTCGCTGCATCCAGGTCAAAGGCAACGGAACTAACAAATCCAGCAACCGCCAGATGGTGCTTCTGCAAGAAACGCAAGGTGGCTGGTGCGCCAGCATTAATGACTCGAACCGGAAACATCTTGATAATATTTTCTGACTCAACACAAGCGTCATCTCCCCATATGTCAGCAAGAGTAGCTCGAAGCAACTCAATGTGAGGAAGACTGCTCGAATTGACATAACGGCGGATCAATTGGGCGTATATAAATGCCCGCACCGGTTTAGGTAGACAACATATTCAACAACATGGCCCCGTGTTAATTTCTGCGTGGCCTCAAAGCTAGATTGCGCAGAAGACGTTGTGTCTGTTCATCCTCTTGAGGTACCACTCCAGAGAGCGCCTGAGATGAGCAAGCAGGAACCTCCCGAAGCACAAGCACAGTCTTTCCTTCCGCATGCCTGCCGTAGATGCTAGCATTATATTTCAGCAGAAGCTCGTATGGCGGGTTGACTTCATGTTCAATTATACCTTCTGATGCAATCGAAGCCTCTGGGCGATGAAGTAGGAAAGCAAAGCCTTGCCCCGCAAGATAATCTGCAACGAAATTGGCCTCACGAGGCTGATATTCAGTAGCTGACAAAGGAGCAAGGCGACTCCGCTTAGCGTGAAATCTATTAATGACTCCAAGAAGGTCAGGGCGACGAAATCTGGATTGAAATCGCAAGTGGCTGAGCAAAGGCTGGATATCTCCTTGAATCCGATCTAGCTGGAGCGGGACAACATTTCGAGAGAGGCGCCCGTCAACATACCTCTCATACAAAAGAAGGGAGAGGTCAGCACCAAGCACCTCGGCGACAATGTTGTCGGGACACCTTGGAATAGACAGGCAGCTCCAATCCAGAAGTTGTAAGCTTTGCTCAGAAAACATACATTGCAGCACCTGCCCCTCCAATCGTTTTTGCTCGATGCGCTGAGCCGTCAAACTGACAAAAAATCTTGGGAGGTCCAAAGCTGCAAGGGGTTAAGATGTCCCCACTCATCACGTGCTCAGCGAGGGTAACGTGAATATGATATTCACCGCACTGACAATGCAGGTATTCAAGGTTGACATTCTGTTTTCTTCCCGATGGAGTGTGACACATGTCCCGAAATATGGCACTGTGAATTCTATCAACCGGGATAACCCCCAAACGTTCACCAGCTCTACCATTATGGCGACTAACTTTCTCAACGGGAGGCAGGTGCATGGTAGTAATGTCAGTAGGCAAGACTCGTACAGTGTCGATAAGATGTGAGTGGAGCAAGCAATGCGTTCGCTTAGTGCGTGGATGCATTAATGGGACACCAAGTTCCTTTGTAGCATCTTGACAGGTTGATTCAATCAAAGTTTCACACCACCAAGCAACAGACTTGGGTTCGCCCCGCACCTGGTGTACAAAAGCCCCTTCTTGCCGCAACAACCGGCGGAAGGCAGCAAGGACAAGGGTGCAGATAGTCGCCGTGCGCCGGGAGCGAATGGCAATATCATTAAGATTCGCCCAAGGGTGACAAGGCTGAGTAAGAATCCATGCTACAAGCAGTGGGACAATGAATGCCCGATTGTATTGTCTCCACAGCACATACCGCCGCGTGGAGTCCACAAGTGATTCAGATCCAAAGTGATCTCCCTATCTTCTTGTTCCCCGCCGGATGCCATGGACGACCCAAAGTGGTCTACCCAATCCAAGTTTGTGAAAGAGAGCTAGGGCCCCACCAGTAAGGTCTCCTTTGGCCTTCTCGCAAAGTCCACTGGATACCTTGCTGTCTGGGTTCCTATACTTCTCTTCCTCATTCTTGACGATACTCACCTCGCTCAAATCCATCCCTGGATCTCCTCGCTTAGTCGGATTACTGGCTGTGCTTCTACTCTGACACCTCTTGGTGCTCCTCCACTTGTTGTCTGGCTGGGCCTCACTACATCCTGGAGAAGAACTACTGAGAGGAAGCTGCGAGGATTCTGAGGTGGCTGCGACGGTAAGTTTCACCTGCTTCACCAAGTCCTGGGTTGGTCAAGTTGCTTGCGCTCTCCAACTAACAGGCGCGCGGTAGTACCCCTTGGCCGGATTGTCTCACCGGACTTATGTTGCCTTCTCATGGTTTCTAAGTATTGTTCTGGGTTATCACTACGTCGATTGCGTTGAGTATCTGTACCAATGCACTCTCCGTCTGTGGTATCTCGAAACCCCCATGACAAAATGTGCAACGGACGGGTACGGCGCCATTAATCGACCATATCCGCCAGGTTCTCGGTCTATGACCCAACTCGACCTTGGCGTTAATTAGTTTGTTTGCACTTTTGGTTAATTTGTTGAATAATGTTTTTGAAATTCAGTTGAAAAGTTAGGAAAGTCCGTCTTTTCACCCATTTCGCTGACTGAAGGGCTCCGCCCGCGACCCTCGTGGCACACAAGCAGCGTACAGCAAAAAAATAAGTTTTTAGAATATCAAGGGAAGCCAGAAATGAAGAATTCAAATTGAATTGAGATCAAACATCGACGTATCAGGTGTATATGTATTGATGTATTGGATTCAGCAATTTCTTTTGGATTCTAAATCAAATCCATTTTGGGGACCACAAAAAAACTTTTTCAATAAAAAAAGATCCGTTTTCGGGACCACAAAAAAATCACATTTTTTTTTGAATTTAAAATCATATCCATTTTTTTAAACACATTTTTTTTGAATTCAAAATCAGCTCAATTTTTCCCACCACAAAAAAAAACACATTTTAAATCAGATCCATTTTTGGGACCACAAAAAAATCACATTTTTTTCAGAAATTAAATATTTTTGGATTTCCTTTCTTATGGCTGGGTGTCCGTCACTACAATAGTTTCTTTTCTTTGGGAGCAAGAAAGACTGGAGATTTAGAGTGGGACATGAAGGAGTTTGCTAGGATTATTCAGAACACGTGGTACGTTAGCAAACAGCAATGCTCTTTGGTGCTTTTGGAATAGCATGGGGTGAAGCTACGGGTCAAAGAAGGGGGAGAATACAAATGCTGTGAACTTACAAGAGAAAGCGGGACAGTTCATCATCAGAGAGCCAAGATGTGGGTGACTAACACCAATAGCCATCTTCTGACGGGTCTCGCATTTCCGGTCACAGCATTACTTCCAGCGTGAAACAACAACAGTGATTACCAATCATCCAATTACCTCTTTTCACCCAGCATCCACTTTATTGACTCCATTCGCACTTCCAAAAAAGATGTGTGCTGTTTTTTCATTGAATCTCCTGCCACCAGACTTAAATGACGTCCGAGTCAATGCATTCCCAATCACTTATCCTATATGGCACCCAATTAAGGCGGCTGTACAGTGCATGTCTTCCAACGACAACACTCTTCATTCAGTGTTCCAAAAAAACAGAGTTTTTCAGTGTCCGTTTACTTTCGTGACCGCTTGAGTCAGATATCAGTTTCAACTCTGATTGATGCATGATTGCATTACACATGATTCACAACAGTGAGATCAAAACTCGTGTCAAGATGTGTTCAATTCGCGAATATTTTTCATTTTTCATCTCCGTTTCCCTAGCCTTTTGATCGAGATCCTAGCCCCAATTGAGAACTTTTCGTTCCATTCAGCCTTCATTTCGGCTATGGCCTCTTCTAACCCCAGTGAGACGACCACACCGGTTGAAGACCTTTCCATGATCCCAAGGCCAAGACATCCCAATGTCCACATTATCATTGAAGCAGACTGGATGGCAGTGGCTCAGACGTTTCTTCCCAATCCTGATCAAGAACCAGATGTCCGTGATTTGGTGGTAGCGATTATGAATAGTGAGCAAGAGCTTGACCTCCTAGTAGATTTGGTGAAACAAACCATCTCTAACTATGTTTACCATTTCCATCAGCAGTATCTCCGCAAACGTGAGTTTTCCCTTGTTAAGCCATCCTCACACAGGAAAACGTATTTCTTTGAACTGGGATGACACATGGCGTGAAACGCTAGGAGCCCAGTCAATTCCCTTCAACATTGGTTTGTTGCAGCGTGAAGTCTGCTTGAGTCGAGACTATACTTTTCAGCCTCGAGTAGTCCCCAATTGAGACTTACACCTTTTGACATTATATCTTCCAGATTCTTTTCGGATGAAAATGAACTTCCGATGCGGCATTCTTCTGATCCTGTCCTTCATTTTTTGAGTCAGGTCGATTATTGTATGCCTTGAAGCTTTGAACAGGTTTTTCAGTTGTGTCATTCATGTATGTTCGGTTCTCCAGGGTTATGTATCGGTCTTGGTTTCTAACGTTTGGAGATTCATCACTTTTCACTTCATGTATTCAAGTTTCTCCGGAAATCACCCATCTAATTTTTCACATGTCTGACGGGTTTCATTCCCAGTCACCAATCGATCCTTTGGATCCAGCAGATGAAGAAGAACCTCTCGCGTCACCACCTGCCGATCCGGCACTTGACTCTCCTGGCCATGTTCATGAGTCTTTGCAGTCCATGTTTACCCAGCTTCAAGACCTGCAAAAGGCTCAGGAAGAAATGAAAAAGATGTTTCTTCGACAACTTATTCTTGTTGTACGTGATCATCAAAAGTTGATGCAACATCAAACTGATTTCCAGAAACAACTTACTGAGATCAATAGGAGATGCCAAATCCTTCAAGATTGGATGATGTCTCCATTTCGGTTGGTGCCATTTCAAGTGTTACAAGACAACACTTTGAACATAGATACAATTTATTCGGTTATTTCAGAACAACCCAGTGATGATGATTCCTGGTCAGTTCAATGACTTGAACTACTTGACCACAGTATAGCTGCACATTTTCCACGCTTTGATTTTCCACACTGGGAAATACTTCACCCAGAATTACAACACTCACCTACGGAGGTTCTTTCGGAAGATGCCAACCTCCGTACTCCAGAATATCATCCACCTTCTCCAACACAGAAAGTCGAAGACACCCAACTTCCGATTACAGCAGAAGATGAAGCAATTCCATCTCCTCTGCATACCCCTACGAAACCAGAGTCGGAGCTGGACATGTTTCAGAATGAAACACAACCCGTTATTACAGTACCAGACAAGTCAGCACCTTTGTTTCCTCCCAGTCCAGAGAACAGTTCACAGAATTGGCTGACTGTTCCTTCTACTGAAATAGAAAACTCTGAATTACCTCCGATGTTGGAACCACCATCAACCAGAGGTCGAAGACCCACTATAGGTCACGTTCACGAGCATCTTATACTGGCACCTCCTCTTCCAAAAAACGGAAGAAAGAATGACCAGTCATCAGTTTTGAGTCTATTAAAAAAGATGCTCCTCGAGTTGCTTTTGTTGGAACTGGATTTTCTGATTTGCTGGAAATATTCCGTGTTTGATGTTTCAGTTTCAATTTCGATGCATCTAGATTGATCCGAAAACTTTGCTACCTAATTGGTTTCTTATAGCTTTTGCGGCCCAAAAAACGTGTTCCCGCGATTTCGGTCAAACTCACCATTTTGAGACTTCGAAATGTGGTATGATTGGTCCAACCAATGGCGTACCAACCACTGGGATTGGAATGAAGATCGCAGTCATCCTAACCATGATCAATGGCATGACCCTGAGACATGGCACCCTCAAGAGGTACAACCTCCCAAAATTCCAGTCCTTCCAGAATGGAAGGCTACAGCCACCATGTATGATGATGAACCAATGTATGGTCACAAATTTCATAAGACTGTACAGCCATCGGCCTGGAGCCGAAGAAAGAATGTATGTGGGCTAAACCCTCTTACGGTTCCCATTGGGCTGCTCACAAGACATGAAGCATCCGAGTATGGTTTAAGACTCCTTTCAGAGGGTCGATTCATGGGGGTCATCACTACTCATTGCAGAGAATGTTTTCGGAGCCCAATTGCTGAAAGCAATGAGGGATCAAGGGATCAATATTGACCTGTTGTCTGAACATCTTCACCGTACAACTGATCCCGATGCTCCAATCCCCAATAAGTCTGAAGACCCGATCAATTTCATGTTGCCGTTGGTTCATGTCATTGTTTCCAAATTGAAGGAGGTCAGCCCCCCACAGCAGGAATCCCAAGCTCTTCGAGAGCTCCAGACTGTACAGAAGAAGCTGAAGGAAACGGAAGCAGAGCTCCGCCGTACTCAGCAGTCACATCGAACTGCACGACTCCCAGAAGCTGCTACACCTTCGGATGTTAATGCTTCTCCTGTTGCAGAAAATGAATGAGGCTGTACCAGTCTCACCAGAAGGTGAAACATCCCCCAGTGCTCAACCGGTCAAACCGAGGAAACGTACGAGCACAGCAGCTGCACTTGGAGCAAGCCCGAAGGCCAAAAGTCAACGGAATTTAACGACGTGGGTCAAAAAGACCGACCCACCAGCACCAGTTAAGGTGGGTCCACCGACCCCGTTGACGGCAGACGAGGTGCTAAATCCCTCGAAGACAGTTTTGAGAGAGAATCAACCAAAGAGCACTTCTGCCGGAGATTTTGAAGAAGTGGATGGAGGCTTTTGATGTTGAGACACAGCAATGTGCTAAGAAAATCTTACAATTGCTGTCTGAAAATAAGTACACGAAGACCAAACTGCAAAATGCAGCTGCCCAGTACGGACTGAACGTCCAAGATTCACTTCAGCTGGCACCAAAGGGCCTGCAACAAGTGATAGCCTATGGTGCAGCAATGTCTTCGTGACTAGCTCTGTCATACAAACAATATACTCCCCAGGAAGTCTTTTCGATTGATCTCTTTGAGAAAGATAGCTTCTTATTTGTAAAGCGTGCGCTCCCCTTTTGCTTTTGTAATGTGCGTGCGGGATTTTCAAAAGCAATTGGATTTTGGCAAAACAACCTCTTTGTATACGAACGAACTTTCAAACCCAAACTTGGTTTGAGATGTTTTGTTTGTGAGTTTTGTGTATGTGTGCAAATGCTTTGATGTCATTTGATGTCACTTTCAAAAACTCTGATGTTTGGCTGTCACCGTGGTGCTTGTCAATTATGTATTCCCCCGGTACCTTTTGGCTGAGTGGTGGGTTGGTGGGTTTTTACCAACTTTGTTGGTTCGATCAAGATACTAGTACCGGTTTACAAGTCAGACATCAACAGAGTGGTGCACGGGCCTCATCTCGAGCCATTGCTGCTGGACCGATTGCCTTGTGGCCTATTACTTATCCCTCGGTGTGGAGCCACTGTGCAGTTTTTCTGCTTGGAACTTCGGTTGGTGCATTGTTAACAGTGTGGATTTTCTTCAGCAGTGTATGAAATTCAACCCTCTGGCCTTAGCCGAACAACAGGGGGATTCTGAATTTGTCCTAACACGGATTGACACAACTTGTGCTCGAAATCCATTTATTTGCGTTTGGCAGTCACACTGCAATCTTTTCTTTCCACCTGTGATCGCGCCATCCTTAGTCGAACAAACTCAGTGATTTGCCTTGATTCCACTGAAGTTTCCCTTGCTTTGACAAAAAAACGAGAAAACATATCGGTCGACTCCTGGGAAGTACCTACTCCTAGAGTGGCAGCATGGTCGAGCCCTGGGGAACTTCCAAACTGATTGCAATGTTTTCTTAGTTTTTACAGTGGATGTTTGCAGAAAATTTGCATTATGTTTAGTGAAGACGGCTTGCATGCTACAAGTTACAGTGATCACAACATGGATGAAGTTGATAGCTTGAACTCAGATGTTGTTACAATGCCCCTTCCTGCCAACATTGATTCTGGAACAAGTGATCTGCCTCCATTTACTGAACTTGAAGATGGCTATGCGTCTCCAGAAGAGGTTCGTGTGGAAGGTGCGGTGGACATCTCAAAGTCAGCACAAAGTTCAACTGATATTTTGAATTCTGCACATCGTTCATTTGTTGATGCTTTGAAGTCTGGTACATGTGCTGTTGAGAAGACCATTCAAAATATCCCTCCAGAAACTGACATCGAGAACATCAGGAACCTTGAAAGGTTGGTTTGTGAGGCATGTGTTCACAGTGCTGGTACAACCCTCAGCCTTCCTTGGGAACATCCAAGCTTTGCAGGTGTCTTTGGTGAGTCAGTGGATATTTTTCCTAAAGTTTTTGACGACAGCATTTGCTTTGAGAATCCAACTTCATCCGATGTTGCTGCTGTCCCGAACCCCATGGACAGTGTTGAAATTTTGTCTGCCAAAAGGAATTTCTTTGAAGATGCAGTATCGTTCAATGCTGGTCGAACACGTTGTCTGAAATTTGATTCACAACTTAGCCTGATGCATCAGAGCTGGATGCATATTGTCCAGGCGTTTGCCAATGAGTCTGAAGCAGGCAAGATGATCAGTGACGAACTTACTTCCGAAGGTCAGCTCAAAATTTTGGGACAATTTCTTGGGGGCAAAAGTGTGGGAACATTGAGGAAGAGATATGGTGAGGTGACCAGGTATTGCAGATTTGTTAGCGAGAATTTCTTCTCACCTGCTTTCCCAATTGACAAGACGATGATCCGCTTCTATGTCGAACAGTTGGAATCTGCAGGGAAGAGGTCTGCCATTCAAGGACTCATTGAATGCATGAACTTTCTCAGACATGTTTTGGGCTTCAACATTGATTGCAAAGCAGTTGTTGGGGGCCCGTGGTTGTCTGGTGTATTGAGAGGCATGAAGAGTGCTAGACCCTTGAGGAAACAGTCCCGTGTCCTTAAGGTGTGTGAGGTGCTGTTCCTTGAGGAGTTTCTCAATGACAAGAGCAGATCCATCATAGATCGCTATGCAACGGGTTGCTTCCTCTTCATGGTATACTCAAGAGCAAGGGTTGGTGACATTGCATGCATTGACAGGTACATTTTTGATGTGGCTTGCTTCAAAGGTGTGCAGCATGGATATTTGGAGCTTCACAGCAAATCCCACAAAATGCGTGCAACAGTAAATGCCCTTGGTTTGAACTTGCCGCTCATTGCGCCCCTGAAGGGCATTAGTCATAGATGTTGCAAAGTCAGCTGGACTGGATCTTGAACAAAGGTCTGGTGGCAGTCCGTTGCTGCCTGCCCCCAGTCGTGTTGGTGAATGGACGGAGAGACCAATCAGTGGGAAAGAGGTGAAGGTTTGGATTTGCAACATCTTGAGTCAGATGCCTTTCTTCCAGGTCGATGGATTCACTTCACACGGCTTGAAAGCCACGACATTGGCCATGTTAGCCAAGGACGGGGCATCAGAGGCAGACCGTCTTGTACTTGGTCATCATTCATTGAAATCAAAGGGATCTTTGGAAATATAAAGTAGGGACTTACAAGCATCCCCGCTGAGGGCACTTGACTCCATGTTGACTGCAATACGTTGTGGACAGTTCAGGCCTGACTTGACAAGGTCAGGGATGGTGGTCAGCGAAGACAACAGGGATGGTGTTGATGCAACTGCAGATTTTACTGGCGAGATGCAAAATTTGGATGTGCCGTTTGAAACACCTTCGGAAACAGTTGCTCATGCCGAGACCACAGTAGAGTTTGCTGGGCGTCCGGAAGGATGGGACCTTGTCGAAGCTTCTTCGCGTGGGCAGGGATCTGCTCAACAGATTGCTGAAAATGATGACTTTGCAGATGGCGACTCAAGTTCAAGCAGCTCTGATACAGACGACGATGTCTTGGGCTCACTTGGGATCAGTCGATGTCAACAGCCCCTGGTTTGGAAAACTGGGTGCAGTATATTTCAGCATAGGCGAACGAAGACTTTGCACCTGCTTCCGATGGGACCTAGAAATTCATTTTTGTGTGGCCGTGAGAAGACTGCAGACTTTGAGCCGTTCTTGTTGATGGTCCACTCTGAAGAGTGGAAGTGCAGGCACTGTGACAGAAGCAGACCGATACGCAGTGTAGATGGCATGTGCAATGCCCTAGACTTGGCTCTCAAAAGGATCAAGAGAGCATGAACCTGTATGGTCGGAACCTGAAGTATAAAAAGTTCAAGTCGCTTTCAGCATGAGTTTCTTTTCATGCCGGATTCATTTGCTTTTGTCAATGTTCAGTGCAGTTGCTCTTTTTCAGACATGTTTCAGATTTCTGAGTCTCATTTCGTTGCCGGATAAAGTTCGTGCATATATGTGCATATCTTACTTTTAATATAACGTGTATTGTGACTCACGTGATCAATGTCGATGCATGTCTGAAAAGAAATTTGCGACTTGCAGGATTCATGCTGGAAGATTTTAAGGTTCATGCAGGAAGACATGCAGGAAAACAACTTGCGGGAACTTTGCCGGAATCAATCTCAGTTTCTCATTTCAATTTTTTCCTATACATCAATCTCTGAGATTTTCAAACATCGATGTCAAAAGCTTTCTCAACCTGTTTTTGCATCACTAGTTGCAGTCATGGCTTCACTGCTTGAAAGTACGGCCTCCTTCAAGGGAAGAGCCATCAGCTACGGTCTTAGTCAGGACCAAGTTGAAAGCCTTGTGAGGAAAGGTGTGAATAGTTTGTCGAAGCTTGCTTTTGCTATCACCACTCCTGGCGTGACACCAAGTGAAGCTTCTTTGAGATCGCTTTTGGACGGTGATGCGCCGGATGCAGTTACCATAGGTGACCTATCAGCTTTGCGAAGATTGATGTTCGATGCTCAGACGCTTTCAGTTGCTTTGGTAAAGCAGGCAGTGGAAGGCGGTGATAGCACTACAAAGATTGAGCTGGCACCTGCTGAAAGAAGTTTCCGTACAGATGCACAGAAGAAAAGACTGGTGGGCATTAGCTTTCAGGCCCTATGAATGCTCTTTTTCATGCTACGACATTGTAAGTGAGATGTTAGATAAAGATGCTGCAGTGTATCCCCAACCCCACAAGTTTGGTACAAGGGCAAGCGAAGTGTCCAAGGAAAAACCTGCAAAGGAGCTTATCATTGACTCGGCTGCCCATGTTTCTGTGAGGGAAATGAGCTTGAGTTTGCACAGGCATTGACTCGCAGGGCGCTTGCTTTTGATTTGATGGGTGTTTGTGCCTTTTCAGTGATGGAAAAATTTCACCGATTCCTCCTTGGGTATTTACAGATGTTGCCACCTCCTGGCTACAGTCCAGTCAGCATGGAACAATGCATGCGGGCTGACAGAGCTGCTTGGGTCAGGATCTCAGAGAAAACACCAACATTGAAGAAGGGCCCAGATGGTATAGACAAGATCTTCCCTGAGCTTGAAAGTGATCCAGCAGTGACATATCATCTCCCCCCATGCCCGGGTAGATCAGTGCCTGTGAGCGATGACAAGAAGGAGAACAAGAAGCGCAAAGGTGGCAATGGTGAAGAACCCGACAAAAAGAAAGGGAAAGGAAAAGGCGGTGGAAAAGGAGCGCCGGCGGAACTTCGTGGGTTGAGTCACAACACGCCAGGTGGTGACAGAATTTGCTGGAATTTCAAAATCAAAGGAAAGACTTGCAAGTGCGCGAAACCTGGGTCGAAGTGTAAGAGAGGTGTTCATTGTTGCATGGTTTGTTTCAAAGACCACCCTTATCACAAATGCCCTGACAAGTCTTGACAAGCTGAACGGTGTCTGTCGAGCAGTCAGGCAGACATTTCAAAAGATCCAGCTGACTGCAAATCCGAAGCCGCTGATACGCCTTTTTCCAATGACCAGAATTCGATAGATAGGCAGCCAGCTCCTAGTGTGTTGCCTGATGCCAAGAGCTTTCCACAGAAAAGGAAAAGAGAATTTGATGCAGATTGTGCGAAGGTGCAATCCGACAAAGTTTTTCGCACGCCATTTTTCAAGATGCTTTCTGACAGAGTGAATGGGAAGCCATTAGCAGACATTGTCTTCATCGAAATATTTAGTGGAACAGGTGGACTATGTGCAGAAGTCCGCAAGTGGGGGCTTGCAAACAGCATTGGGATCGATGCTGACATCTCGAAGCAAACTAAGTCGCCGGTTATCAGAATTGACCTCACTGATAGTAATGGCGTATCTTTATTGTGGAGAATGCTATCCCAGTCGAACGTTGCAATGGTCCACCTTGCTCCAGAGCCAGGCATATCAGGCCTGGACCGCAACCTCTCAGGTCCTCCAGATTTCCGGAAGGGCTTCCACATAGCCTTCGAAGAGTGCAAGCGGCAAACCTCCTATATCGGCTATCCTCTGAAGTCTTTTGCTACTGCAAAGAGCATGGAATCCTTTGTACGGTCGAAAACCTAGAGCGGAGCTACATGTGGGAGACGAAGTACTTTGCATCTTTGAGCAAATACCACTTGAAATATCAAGCCATCCTACACCATTGCATGTTTGGTAGCACCAGGAAAAAGTCAACTCGACTCTTGGCGACGTATCCTCAAGTCAGCAAGCTGGCAGTCAAATGCAATGGGCAACATGAACATGCAAAGTGGGGCCGTGTTCGAAACAAGTGGGCAACAGCTGAAGAAGTTGAATATCCAACAGGGCTATGCCAAGCATGGAGCAATGTCATGGTTCAGATATTGTGTGAATATGGTGCAGTCAAATCAGCCTCACAGCTCAGTGACATTGTTGAATTTACAACCAGACAATCAAGGGCAGAGGTGGGAAAACAGCCACGTGGAAACCGCATTCCTCCGTTTGTCCGCGAGTACAAGCAGCTCATTACACTCATTGGGCCGCTTTCTGCATTACCCACCTCGAAGAAACTTGAATGTTCCTGGAATATACCAAATTCTGTCCTTTCTGAACCCAACATTGCGTTCCTTCCCATCAACTCCAAAGTCCTCAGCACTCATGTTCGAGGGGAAACAGGCGAGAGTGCTGAGATGCGTGTTGGTGTGCCTTGGGAGCCCATGGAGTTCATTGATCAAGCTCATGGAATGGGACACCCAAAATTTTCTTGAAGTCCATCCCGAGTGAACTGCAAGATGCCATTGAATTTTCTTGCAACATGAGTGCAGCTTCGGCAGGAAAATTCAGGACAGAAGTGATGAGAATGTGGACCATCAAAGCGATCGAGCTCAAGGAGAACGAGCAAGATTTGCACGACAATATGCCAGAGCACATCAGGGATGTGCTGAAGAGCAAGAGGCTTGAAGTTTTCAAAGCCATGCTGACACAATGCAACTATGGCGATGAGCACATCTATGACGACATTGTCAAAGGCTTTGACCTCATGGGAGAGTTGCCTGACTCCGGTGTCTTTCAAAAGCGTAGCACCTACCCTACTCTCTCGAAGAATCAGGTCCGTCAAGTCAGCAAGCAGACACGCCAAGCTATCTGGCATTCATCTAGGGCCATGGTTGACAAAGAGATTGCTGAAGGTGTTTATCAAGCAACGTTGGACGAAGTTCAAAAAGGATGGTTGGTTGGCCCCCTTGGCCTCAAAGACCTCCCTGGTGAAGCATCTCTGACGAGGCGTTTTGGAATCCTTCAGACATCATCGTCGTCAGATGGGAGCCAGACGAAGAAGGTCAGACCTATTGATGACTTTACTGAAAGCTTGATCAACATGACAAATGGATGCAATGAAAAGATATCTTTCCATGGTGTTGACACTATTGCTTCAGGGGTTGTGCAAAGGTTGAAGCTCTGCGGTGCCAAAGGGAAGGCGCCAAACTTGGTTGCGAAGGCTGTGGACTTGAGGAAAGCTTATAAGCAGTTGGCGATCTCCAGTGATGCTTTGGTAGATTCTTATCTTTGTGTTTTGAATCCCGAGAAGAACCAACCTGAAGCGTTTGGCTGCAGGGTTCTCCCCTTTGGAGCTCGGGCTGCTGTGCAGGAATTTTGCCGTGCAGCCCACTCTATCTGGTACCTTGGGGTCAAACTCTCGAAACTTCATTGGAGTGTGTACTTCGACGATTTCTTTGTGATAGAGGATGAGAAACAAAGCAAGCACACTGGCCTCATAGTCATGGCTCTCTTCAATCTTCTTGGATGGGGAGTGTCAGAGGAAAAGGATGCTGGTTTTCTCAGTGTGGCAAGAGTCCTTGGGGTGTGCGTTGACTTGTCGGATGCCAACATCATGCTTTTGAAGCTTTACAATACTGAGTCGAGAAAAGCGGAGATCAAAAACTCGATTGACGAGATCTTGGGACGTGGCAGCCTCAAGAAAGGCGAACTATTATCTCTGCGTGGCAGGTTGGTCTTTGCAGAGAATCAAGTCTTTGGCAAAACGTGCAATGTTGCTATGAGAGTGTTGTCAAAGTATGCAGATGGACATTCGACTGGACCAGTGCAGAATGAATTGGGTGATGCGCTTTCAATGTTGAGAGATCGTATCGTCAGTGCAGAGCCTTACAAGATATTTGGTAGAGACAGAGGTGTGGCCCATGTGTATGCTGATGCTTGTTTTGAGCCTGGCCCAAAAGCTGGGCTTGGTGGGGTCTTGGTTGACAGCAATGGCAAGTGCGTGTCGTGTTTTGGCATATGGTTGCCTGAAGAAATCGTCAACCTACTGAACCCCTTGGAGCATGAAACAGTGATTGCGGAACTTGAGGCCTTGGCTACACTTCTATCCCTTCACCTTTTTGAAAGCTATCTTGTCGATAAAGATGTTGTGGTTTTCACTGACAACAATGCAGTTCTATCCGCTCTCATTTCTGGGAGGTCGAGCAATGACGTTGTCAGACGAGTTGTGAACAAAGCCTTTGTGTGGGAGGATCGTTTGGGTCTCCCGCTTTGGTATGAAAGTGTTCCGAGCTCTTCCAACATTGCTGATGGACCTTCAAGAGGTCTTTTTGCAGGTGACTTGGGCGAAAGGATTCCGGAGACTTGTGTGAAAAAAACTCTTTCGAATATCCTTGACTTGTGCATGAAAGAGTACAATGGGAATAAGGATCATGCACCTAAGTGAGCTTGATGGAACAGTCTTCAATCTCTTGCTGGAGGATTTGTAATCCATTTTGACCATGTGTTGAAGACTTCTTGCAGGAGATCCTTTTTGTTTTGTCTCCGTGACCTAAGCTGGTCCAAACTTGTACATTTGCCGGATCTTGGAGACCAGCTTCGTGAATGCCCATGTCACTTCTCAAAAGGAAAAAGGTTTGCGTGTGATTTCATTTCAGTGATGTTGTGACTTGTTGCGTCGCCGTAACCCTTTATGGGCAAATCTGTATATATAGATATATATATATATATATGCATATTATATACACTATATTTGTGTGTATATTTGCGTTTGCTTTACTCGCGGGAAATTTAGTTCTGCGATATTGAATTTGTCTACAGGTTGTTTTGCCGTGTACGCTAAACGAATAAGATTGATCTCTTTGAAAAAGATAGCTTCTTATTTGTCAAGCGTGCGCTCCGCTTTTGCTTTTGTAATGTGCGTGTGGGATTTTCAAAAGCAATTGGATTTTGGCAAAACAACCTCTTTGTATACGAACGAACTTTCAAACCCAAACTTGGTTTGAGATGTTTTGTTTGTGAGTTTTGTGTATGTGTGCAAATGCTTTGATGTCATTTGATGTCACTTTCAAAAACTCTGATGTTTGGCTGTCACCGTGGTGCTTGTTAATTATGTATTCCCCCGGTACCTTTTGGCTGAGTGGTGGGTTGGTGGGTTTTTACCAACTTTGTTGGTTCGTAGTTTTGCACCCTCCCCACTACGTTCCCGCCCAAAACTACTACCCGGGAAAAAGGATCATGCACCTAAGTGAGCTTGATGGAACAGTCTTCAATCTCTTGCTGGAGGATTTGTAATCCATTTTGACCATGTGTTGAAGACTTCTTGCAGGAGATCCTTTTTGTTTTGTCTCCGTGACCTAAGCTGGTCCAAACTTGTACATTTGCCGGATCTTGGAGACCAGCTTCGTGAATGCCCATGTCACTTCTCAAAAGGAAAAAGGTTTGCGTGTGATTTCATTTCAGTGATGTTGTGACTTGTTGCGTCGCCGTAACCCTTTATGGGCAAATCTGTATATATATATATATATATGCAAATTATATACACTATATTTGTGTGTATATATGCGTTTGCTTTACTCGCGGGAAATTTAGTTCTGCGATATTGAATTTGTCTACAGGTTGTTTTGCCGTGTACGCTAAACGAATTAAGACATCCAAATCCTACGTGCATTCCTAATTTGAATCATACATCATGTAGCGGCGATCCAGAAAAACATTGTGCTCTTTGGTCTTTTGGTTTGCTTCACCTTGTTGCTTTGTTTGGTTTTCCTTCAAAAAGTGTCAATACATTAGTCTGGCAGCGAAGACTGTCAGACTTAGGCATCAGCCTTGAGACATATACTTTTTCTTTCTTCAACTCTGCATCCACTGTATATATCAATCTTCCACTTTACTGGACCTTCCAAACCACCACACAACGCATTGTTTATCATCAACACGACAGATTTTATATTGGATCTACATCCATCACTGCCGCAAAGCGGGACTATAACAGAATGGCCAAGCTAAAACAAACGCTGTCTGATTCCGCTGTTCATGCTGAACTGGCCATTAGGTACTGGGCATCTCAACCAGGTGACTTTGAACAATTCAGTACGATTGTACTTCGCACTGCCACCACGTACGAAGAAGCGTGGACTTTTGAGCATTTGTTGATTTCCAAATGGCAGGCACCTTTGAATTTCCCTTTCATCACAGAATTTCTCAAGCTAAAAGCCAAAGGCTGCAAGCTTCAATATCGGAAACACAATCGACAATTTCCTCGAGTCCCATTGGGAGATCGACTCTATCAAAGAGTCCTGAGAAAGCTCCACGCGATGGACTGCCATGTGTCCGAATTTTCATTTCAGAAGACAGCATGGACAGTGCTATACCGACTCACATCACCAGGAGTCTGTTCATTTGAAACTGCTGCCAGCTTACGACCAGGCAAATTTCATGATTGGGAAATTTATGCCTTTTACAGACTTGCGGGCCATCTTGAAGAACCTTTACGTTCTCACGCCCGATCCAAAATGAAACAAGCTTTTAAGTTTCGCAATGTGACAACCCCCCCCATGAACTCACCGTTGAGTATTCCTTTCTTGGCACATTCAGAGTTCAATCAACAAACCTCCCGCTGGCTAAGAGATCACATACTCCGACATAATGATTTGGCTATTCCACTGCACTTGCCGACAGCCAAGCTTCGGGAGGCAGCCTTTCCGACGATTCGACAACTACTTCACAATCATAGAAAAGCGGAAAAGTGGTGGAATTTAGAGAATGTTGACGATCTTCCTTGTTCCTGTGATTGGATTCGGAAAAGGAGTCAAACACGACAAACCATCGATGAACATGTTGCGTGTGCTTTTGAAGATCTCTCTATGCCGAACCATCTTAAGATGTTTCAATCTGCCAATGCCAACTTTACGTATTTCTACAGCCAACAGCTGTATTATGAACTGTTTTTCCAACAAGTCTCATTGTGGACGAAACAACATGGATTGCCGCCGTTTTCTGATGAAAACATTTGGAGATTTTTTTCAACAACAGTGGAAGCTTCACAACCAGGAGTTGCTCAACACACCACGTTTTTCCTTTCAAAAAATCAAACATCTTCATCAGTGGCTCCCCAGAGAAGCTATTCTTCATCATGCTGATCATGAACAAGCCAAACTGCCGATTGTTTGTCCCAGGCTATACTTTCAAGGAGCCTGGAAAACTTGGAACGATCCAGATCTTTTTCGATGACTTCCGATTTCATACGATGAAGCTCAGTTGCAGATTCGGGAATCTTTGCCCGCTCCTATTCAAAAGAAGTACAAATGGGCAGTACATCAGAAATCCAACCTTCCATACGGATTCGTTTTCCTTAAAAGGAAAAAACAATTTCCCAAGGGTAGAACCTTCATTTCGTACTTTCAAAGTAGATACGGACGACTTCTACAAGTTACTGCTAGAACCATTGACTCCATGTTTTTACAACTTTGGCCACAATCTATGGGCCAATGAGCAGTCCCTCAGATTTGGGATCATATTCATCGCTTTTTCGATGCCACTAGCTTGGATACAAGACTCTTTGCAGTCTATGACGATTTGGTGGGATTTTTCAACTCACTTCCTCAACACCGTCTTTTGGACGCCATTCATTCTTTGATTGTTGAATGGAATCATCGTCACCCAGACACTGTCCTGTCCGTAGACATGGCACAAAGGGGAAATCCAGTTCAACTTTCTTATGTTGGGAAGATTCATGGAGCACCCAAGAAGACGAAAATCATATACCCGCAAGATATCTTCCCGATTGTACAGGCTTCCCTTTCATGTCATATTTTCCAAGCCCTCAATGTGATTTGGCAACAAATCCGAGGTGCCGGTATAGGATCTCATATCAGCCCCTCTCTTTCGAATTTGGCAGTCACGCTTGTGGAACGATCATGGCACCAAGCCTTCCGAGAATCGCTTGATCCACCATCTTTTCCTTTTCTGGCTATCCGATATGTGGATAACCGATACATTTTGTTTCCAGAAGAAAAGGCACAAGAGCCTTCACTTCAAGTTTTGTCTTCCGAAGATTTTTATCAACACCCTGTCGAATTAGAAAAGGTCACCAACAATGAATTGTTGGGTTTTTTGGTTTACCCTGTTACTCGAACAGTGACCTACAAACTGCCAGAAACATGGCAAATCAGAGATTTTGCATCGGCAGGAAGTATCCGTCTTAGATTATCAGGTCTACAGTCCAGATGCCATCTTATTTCCAGATATTCTTACCCGCAACAGCGCGTCCAGACTTAATTCACTCATTGATTTTGCTGTATGGAGCCAAAGGCTTCTCAATCTCCGATTGTTACAGCCATTCGCAAATTGCAAAAAAGTATTCTAGTCCCGGCCACAGTGCCATTGTGTGTGAGTCAAACTCTGTTTCGAAGAGCATGTAATGTACTGACTGCTTTTTGAAATCATGTTGTTGGAAATTCTGAACCCCGGGGGGGCAGGACGTCACATTTATACCCATTTTTCTGTAATGCAGGGAGTAGCAGCAGGGACCAAAGTCTGCTACCAACGAAAACACTTTGGAATCCCTGGTGAAGCACAGTCTGATCAACTGTGTGTACCTGCTCAAAGAAAGTTTCAACTGTTGAACAAGCTGTTGCCATACGTTGTTTCCTAGCAGCATTTATCCGATGCTCATTTTTTCATAATTGTTTACAACCCGGAGTGAACCAACTTCGCTTTCTGGTTCTGAGCCGTTACTACTCCTGACCGAGTGTCCACATTCAGGCTTCTTTTTTCGTTTGCTTGAATATACATGGCTTATGACAAGCCATAAATGGTCACTCATGACATGCTTGATAAGAGAAAGAAATTATCGTCTATGTGACTTATCAAGTGTGTGTGTGTAAGTGAAGTGTCTCTGTGTCTGTGTTGCAATGGTAAGTTCGTCCCTTTGGGAGATTGGCACTGAGCGTGTCGCGGATGTAGTGGCGGGATGCGTGTTGCAGATGTGTTTTTCTGTGATGTTTCAATGTGTCTGTTTCATTGTTTTGCACAGCAACTGAGTGTTTTGGAATCCTTTTGCGGAATCACAAATCCTACCTGGATTTCGCAAACCCATCTTTGGAATGTCGCAGTTGCTGGTCATTGCCAAGTTTTGAGACTGGCAGTTGTACGTACATAGGGTTGCTGAGGATGGGTTAGCTCACGCGTGCGTGATCGTCCTTTATTTGCCTAAAGCGTTTAGGAAAATATTTTGATTTTCCGGCTGCTTAAAAAAAACAACACTCCGTAAATCTGTGTTGTCACTCTTGTCATGTTGTGATGTCTTGTGTCATGCCACTTGCTAATCTTTATCTCCCAGACTTCGGTTTAAGGGTGAGGAGGGTGGGTTCCCCACGTTTTTGAACTAAAGGTTCAATCTCGTTTTGTTTGAGCTGGGGGGTGCATGGATCGCCGAGAGCATCGGTTGGAACGTCAGTTGGCTTCTTTTGTGCAACATCTTAGCTTGAGACAGCTGTTTTTCTTACTGACTGAAATTTGTTACGAGCTTCAATATCGAATCGATACTGGTGACAATCTTACCCTTTCTGAATCTGAGAGTGACGTTGAGATTGATTCTTTTTCAGTATCTGACGACGAAGACTTGTGACAGATTGGCTTTCCATCGCATCTGATTATCTTAAACATGGAAGACGTGGGGTTAGATGATGACACTGATTTCAACAACATGTCATTTTCACAAGTCATTGGACTTCCTGACTACAGTGATGATGCAGAACGTGGCAGTTCCTTGGGTCTTGGTTCCTTCGAGCGAGTTGGCGATGGCCTTAGCGAGCTTGGCGACGGATCCGTGGCAGACTCAGAACTGCAAGAGTCTCTGAAAAGATCACTGCAACAGGATGATGACAGTTTGGAACATAAGCGTGTTGCTCTTGCTCCTAAGTATCCACCACGAGTTGTTGGCGAGTCAAGTGATGCAGTGTTTGATGCAGTTGTCAATACATCCAAGAGTCTCATACCTTTACAACCTTGGGAACATGGTGTTTTTGGGTACATTTGTGGCAACAGTGATATCGTCCCTGCTTCGGATTTTCCAAAGTTGGAACAACCTTTGGACTTGGCGCCGCCTCCTCAGATTGATACAGAAGATCTCACGATTGTTGCAACAGACAGAGAACCTGTTTTTAGTCACGCTGTGAAGTTGAGAGCACGATGGACTAGTTACAGTGACGAAGATGCACGTTTGCATGTGCTCATGCGTTGGCGAGCAGCTCTGTATCACAATCTTGAAGGTTCTGACACTGGTAGAATGCTCAGAGACAACGATCCTTCAACATACCTGGACATTTTGTCTGAAATATTTGAAGGTAAGAGTACAAACACACTTGCAAAACGTGTGAACAGCTTGTTGCATTATTTGAATTATTGGCGGTTTACAGATGAAGAGACAACAGATTTCTTGCCCTTCTCTTCGGGCCTGGTGTATGGATATCTCAGACATCTCAGGGTCAACAACAAGTTGTCGGCTGCAAAAGACTTCCTGCAGAGCACCAAGTTTTGCGAACATGTTCTGGGGTTGAAGTCTGTTGACAGTCTTTCACGACCTTGGATATCTGGAATCGCGAAGGCTGCATATTCATTTTCAAAACCGAAGAAAGAATCGCGACCCTTGACCGTTAAGGAGATCATTCAACTTGAAACCTTTCTTATCAAGGGCTCGTGTCATCACCTGGACAGGTATGCTTGTGGTATCTTCTTATGTATGTTATTTGGCAGAGCGCGGGTTTCAGATCTCAGAAATGTAAGCAACATCATGTTGGATTTCTGCAATGATCCTGGCGACAGAACAGGCTACATTGAGATCCGCACGACAGACTATAAGAACTCGCGTCTCTCGCGGGCACCGGGAAAACCCTACATCATCTTAGTGCCGGTGTACGGCCTCTGCGGTGAAAGTTGGGGGCGAGCCTTTGTGAAGGCAGCTGCTGCCAATGGTGTCGACCTCGAATCTTTGATTGGGCCTATGTTGCTTTGTCCAGATGCCTCAGGACAACTTACTCATCGATATCCTTCTTCCAACGAAGTGACAAACTGGGTGAATGGCATTCTCAACCGTTTGATCCATGATCGTCAACCTGGATTCACATCGCATGGACTGAAGGCTACAATGTGATCATGGGCCAGCAAAGCTGGAGTTGATGAGTATGACAGACATGTCCTTGGAGGACATAGCATGAAGGGTCGTCAGGTGGCTGCAACTTACGCAAGAGATGTTTTGCCGGGGCCAGTCAAGAAACTAGAGGAGGTCATTGCCTCGGTTAGGCATGGCAACTTCTTACCAGATTCTACAAGGGCGAACATGTTCCCTCGATCGTCAGGTGTATCCTCGGGTTCAAAAGCAGTTGAAACGCATCTTGCATCAACAACATCTGGATCAGTCCTTGTTGACACAAATTCTGTGACAGACGGTGCAAACATTCCTGGTCCCGTTGAAGATCAGGAGAAGACTGTTGAAGCAGGAAGTGGTGGTGAGGACGACGACTCTTCGAGCTCATCATCCTCGACTTCTGAATCTGAACCGGATGATGGTGTAGCAGAGGAATGCATGTCGAAGTCACCACACCAGATTCCTTTGGCAAAATTTCATTGGAAGGACAATTGCAACATTTACAAACATGTTAGAACGAAGAAACTTCATTTGCAATCAGAAGGTTCTGAGACTGGAACATTTTTATGTGGTCGCCATATCTCTGATGACTACTCACCGTTTTCAGGGACGATTGCTTGTGAGAGTTGGAAGTGCAAACAGTGTGATAGTTGCAGACCATTGCACGATGTTGGATCGATGATTTCCCATTTAGATCGCATGCAGGCCAAACGCGCCTTGGATCGATGAACCGGCAAAAATTGAATTTTGTGCCACCGTTTGAATGCATTCAGGGATCGTTCATGTGCATGTTCATGACAGTTGTTGTTTTTTTGCAACATGTATGAGACATGCTGTTTTGAGTGATCGTCTGATGCATAGTCGGTTTGGAACTGACTGGGATCTGAGCATCAAGAACCTTGGGGTTTTGATGCATTTTTCTGAGTCTTCATGCCGCAGGTATGAAGAGATGTTCAGAAAAGGAATTGTCAGCATGAGGTAATGTTGACAGACGCATTTTAATTGCATTAGATTGTTCAACATGCATCTTGTCCGCATTGTGTTCAATTTTTCTTTAAAATCGAAGTTTTCTTGTTTGAGACGATCATGATTTGAGTAGGTTGGTGTGACTTTTAAGGGCTCCGATTTGGGAACGGTAGCCTCTCCAAATTTACATCCATGTGACCTTGCATTTCCACTGAGTAACAGTAACATTGATAACTTCGCCCGGCCATCATGTCTACACTTCTATCCAGTGAAGCGGTGTTCGATGAGAAGGCAGCAGAGTGTGGTTTAACAGTTGCTGCAATCAATGAAATGAAACGACAGAACATACACAACCTTGGAACCCTTGCGTTTTCAGCAGGACAACCTGGGCAGGTAGCAACGGATGATATGTTAAGCAGGTTGGTCACCATAGGTGGCGTTGCTCCTGCAGTTGGTGTGCTTGGCTCAGTGCGTAGATTAGTTTTCATTGCACAATCTTTAGCAGTTGCAGACATGAAGCAACAAGTTGAAGGGCCGTCAGAATCTCAGAAGAAGGAGCTGGCACCTGCTGAGCGAGAGGCACGCATCACGAGGCAGAAGAATCAGCTTGTTGGTTTGACACCCAATGGTGAGCTTGAATGTGCACATGTATGCTATGACCATGTCTTGACGATGCTTGAGCAGAATACCATAGTGTATTTAGAACCTGCCAAGTTTCCTTCGAGACGATCAGAACTTGCAAGTGAGAAGCATGTCAAAGAAATCACGTTGGATTCAAGCAAGACCTTGAAGCTTTCCGACAAGAAACAGGACCTCACGTGCGACACTCATTCAGAGCTACTTCTTATTCAGGCTCTTCAGAGGAGAGCCCTTGCCTTAGACCTTGTAGGTGTTGCGACATATTCCGAAGTTGAAAAGTACAATGCATTTCTCACCATGCATTTGCAAACAGCTCCGCCTCCTGGTTATGGGAGGACTTCAGTTGCGCAGATTTTACAGGCAGACAGGCAAGCTTGGATGAGGCTTGCAGAGAAACTCACTCAGGGCATCAGACGTAGACCAGACAATTCTTTGCCTATGGATAGGGCCCTCAATGAGTTGGAGGCCGACCCACGTGTGACTTTCTATCTTTTGCCGCTTCCATCTCATGAGACAAAACGTGCACAGGTCGAAACAAATCCAGATGATTCCAACCCAAACAAGTATGTCAAAGGTGGGAAGGGCAAGAAAGGGAAGGGCAAAGACCGTGCTCCTCCCAAGAACCTTCCAGACGAGCTCAAAGGTAAAGTCACTTTGACGAAGACTGGGAAGCGAATTTGCTGGGGCTATGATCTGCCTCAAGGTTGCAACAGTGGTGTTCGAGATGGTCAAGCCTGTGACCGTGGATTACACATATGTGCGGAGCCGAAGTGTGGGAAACCGCACAGCATGCAAAACCACCCTAAGGGTGGTCAGTGAGTGCATCAAGAATTTTTACAACGAGCCCGCAGCAGGTTGTCAGGCAAAAGTTTCACGTCACTTTACTTCGTAGAAGTATTTTGTGGCACAGGCCGTCTTACGGCTACAATCAGACGAACGGGGCTACGTGACGCATTCGGGGTGGACCATATCATGCACCCGAGGTTGAGAAGTCCTGCAATTAAACTAGATCTTTGCACGGAAGAAGGTTTGGAAATTTTTCGAAGATGCCTTGACGAAGAACATCTTTGTTGGGTGCACTTCGCACCACCCTGTGGAACGAGCAGTCGTGCTCGTAACATTGTTAGACATGGACGCTACAATCCTCCCCCATTACGCTCCCTTGCTGAGCCTGATGGGTTGGCATCTATGCCCATGCAGTTTCGGAGTCGAGTCAAAGCAGCCAATCATCTTTATGAAATAACCGCCAAAACGGTGCTCGATCTTCATTTGAGAGGTGTTTTCTGGTCAGTTGAAAATCCTTATAGATCTTTCATGTGGAATACATCTTTTTGGAACAAATACACCAGACACTTACGATATCGCAATCTCATTTTGGATCATTGCATGTTTGGGGGTCAACGCCCGAAACGAACAAGAATTTCACATTGCATCCCTGCTTTCGACAAGTTAGCAGTGCTATGCGACGGTCTACATCCTCATTTGCCGTGGGGTCAGTCTGAAGGTCGTTGGGCTACAGCAGAAGAAACTGCTTATCCATTGCAGCTATGCAAGGCTTTAGCACAGCAATTTTTGGAGCAAGTCATTTCTTTTGGAGTTATTCCCCCACCACAGTCAATGAGCGATGTTACTACACATGATGATGTAGCTTTTTCGAGAGCTGTTGGAGGAAAACAACCCCGTGGAAAACGCATTCCACCGCTGGTATCAGAATTCAAAACAATCATTGAACTTGTTGGCCCCAAAAGTGACATGCCGCCAGACAGAATCAAACATGATTGGTTGATTCCTGCTACTATCACCAGCAATTCGGCTTTCACTATGTTGCCTGCAGGTTGCCGAGTTGTCCGTTCTCATGCATACAGTGGGGGTGTTGGTCGAACAGACATTGAAGACCATAATCATTTCTTGTGTGAGCATGGCATTACAGCTTTCGAGGGTGACCAATGCAACATTGATAACAATCAGGTGCAATTTCGATGCATTGTTGGGGTGCCGTGGTCCATTGAGGAATTCATCCAACACTCTTCAGTTAACGCCAAGCATCCACATTGCCTGATTGAAGGGGTTCCTGCTGACATCAAGGACTGCATACATTACAGACGTGATGTTTCTTCCAACGTGCTGGCGACTGAAAGAACAGAGATGATGCGTAGATGGTTGCAAGAGTTGGTGGACTGCATGGAAGAGGAAAAGTCTTTCAAGGAAGATATGTCCCCTCACCGATCCAGGATCTTGTCTAGCAAGAGGCTTATTCTCTTCAAGCGTATGTTGTGTCAAGCAGGTCATGACGACGTCGGCTTGGTGGACGACATCAAGAATGGTTTTGACCTTGTTGGTGATATCCCGAAATCTGGGGTGTACAAAAAGCGAGTCAGACCTTCAAGCATCACAGTGAATGAACTTCGGCGTGCCAAAGGACGAGACAAGCCATCATACAATCGACACGAGGTTCTGATGACCCTGCAGTTGATCTTGGAGTCTACCAGTCGACACTTGACGAGATTCAGAGAGGTTGGTTGCACGGACCATTTGCTGAACACGAGCTTGCAGACGATTGCACCGTCACTCGGCGGTTTGGTGTAAAACAAGGGGCCAAGATACGGCCCATCGACAATTACACCGAATCATTAGTCAACCAGACAACTTCATCGGGCGAGGCCATATCGTTACATTCTACTGACGCCATTGCAGCATCGCTTTCGTTATGGATGTCTGTCATGAGTGGTCCAGGTGTTGCTGCAGACAAGTTGGATCTTATAGGCAAATCTTATGATCTTCACAAAGCATACAAACACCTGTGCATCAGTGACAACAGCCTGAAAGATTCCTACATCTGCGTCTTCAACCCGGAGCGTAAGGTGGCTGAACTCTTTGGGCAGTACGTGCTTCCTTTCGGAGCTTGTGCGTCGGTGCATGGATTTTGTCGAACATCCTTCGGCCTGTGGATCATTGGGACCAGACTGCTGAAACTGTTTTGGACGGTTTACTTCGACGATTACATTGTTTTTGAGGAACGGGCATTGAGCAAACATTGTGAATTTGTCATAAGTACCTTTTTCAAGATGCTTGGATGGGCTACCTCTGTCGACAAAGAGAACGACTTCTCTAGTAGCTTGAAAGCGCTTGGGTTGGTAATTGACCTTTCAGAAGTCAAGTTGCTGCGTGTTTCTTTCAACAACACTGAAGAATGAAGATTCGAGGTGTGCAGGGACATTGATGCTATCCTTGCAGTGGGCCGTCTTGGTAAGAGTGAGGGTCAGCGGATTCGTGGTCGCCTTCTTTTTGCTGAGTCTCAGATTCATGGAAGGAGGTCAGTCAAACATATGCAATCTTTGTCGAAACATATTCATGCAAGTTCCTCTGCAATACTCGATGATGAAACCCGTGAGGCTCTCTCATTCTTGTGCAAGAAGCTTTCAACAGGTGCTCCTCGTTGTATCACGCCTCTTGCGCATGATATCATCCATTTGTATTGCGATGCAAGCTATGAACCTGATGGCAATCTACCTGTTGGGTTGGGTTGTGTGTTGATTGATCCCAATACAGGCTCCAGATGCTATATGAGTGAATTCATCCAACAATCCGATGTTGGTTCTTGGAATGTGTCTGGGAGCAAACATCCCATATATGAGTTCGAATTGATCGCAGTCTTCATTGGACTACATGTGTTTTCTAAACCGCTTCAATCCAAAGCAGTTGTGGTTTTCACTGACAATGAGGGAGCATTGGGCAGCCTTATCAGTTGCAAGTCTAACAATATTTTCGGGCAGAAAATCGTTGATCAGATATGTGAATGTGAAGAAAGCATGCAATCTTTTGTTTGGTACGAACGTATCAATACTGCCAGCAATGTTGCAGATATTCCGTCGAGAGATGCTGCTTCTTGTGCCGGACTTGGTGACAGGTTCAGATGTGACTTGAACATGGTGCGGCAACTACTTGTATCATGAATTGACCATTTGATTGACGATGGGGAGTGTGCATGGTAAATCCATGTAGTTGTGTGCCGCGGGTGCACAACATCTAAAGCAAGTGTGCTGTGAGTTCACGTTGTTCATTTGTGTCTTATAAATGTAAGACACTTCCGTTTGCACCCATCGTACTTTCAAAGGAATGTGAAAAAGTGAGCGTTCAACTTTCGTCGCTTGTTCACTTGTGTTTTCTTTTTAAGCAGAAGCTGTAAGTAAATAAGTGTTAGCTCACGCGTGCGTGATCGTCCTTTATTTGCGTAAAGCGTTTAGGAAAATATTTTGATTTTCCGGTTGCTTAAAAAAAACAACACTCCGTAAATCTGTGTTGTCACTCTTGTCATGTTGTGATGTCTTGTGTCATGTCACTTGCTAATCTTTATCTCCCAGGCTTCGGTTTAAGGGTGAGGAGGGTGGGTTCCCCACGTTTTTGAACTAAAGGTTCAATCTCGTTTTGTTTGCCCCCCCTTGTTCCTTACGTCACCCGCCCAGTCAGGGGAGTGTGCATGGTAAATCCATGTAGTTGTGTGCCGCGGGTGCACAACATCTAAAGCAAGTGTGCTGTGAGTTCACGTCGTTCATTTGTGTCTTATAAATGTAAGACACTTCCGTTTGCACCCATCGTACTTTCAAAGGAATGTGAAAAAGTGAGCGTTCAACTTTCGTCGCTTGTTCACTTGTGTTTTCTTTTTAAGCAGAAGCTGTAAGTAAATAAGGGTCATGAATTTTCACAAGAAACAACAATTGCTCCCGGTATGACATTGAAACATTTGAGGACATCACATGCTTTTAAGAGTATTTAATGTTGCATGACAGCTGGGACCACAAACTCGTTGAACAATCACATGATTTTCCCACATTTTACAATTTAACCGCTTGCTGTCGGATTGCGTGTTTGAATCTTCAGGTGTGACCATTCGCTCAAAGTGAGTTTTTTTCGATGAATTGGGGACTAAACTGCTAGTCATTGCCTCCCCGGTTTGCATAAGATACCAGGATGTTCCACAGCTCATTCAAATCCAGTTCAAATCACGTTTGGCACCATTGTTCACGATGGGTGGTCAGCAATGTTTGATTCAGTGAGAACGCGTTAAACCTTCCGTTCCAAGCTATTCAAAAGTGGAAGCGCGAAGTTGGGCAAACACGACAAAACTGTAAGAACAACTCGCACTTTTTCAACGAATGGGTGCTTTGTGACATGTTCAAATCTGATCAACTGAAGGTGAATTGCAATTTGGAAACAATGATGTTTTGAATGAAACTGATTGCTTGTATTTGTGTGACTTGTTGTTTGCATGTTCGGTAACATCTTGTCGGTTTCCTGTTTTGTTGAAACGGTGGACATTTGAAAAAGGTTTGTGTGTGCAAGAGGTGGGTTTCATTTTCGCTGCTGTTTTTCTTGATCAAATTCGTCTCAGTACGGTCTTGTGGTGTTGTGGAATATGATGTCAGTGCTGGCATTGGCGCTTTGTACCGGCCCTCCGGAATGTATAGAATCTTTAATTAACATTTTATCATGTTTCTGTGTTTGGTTCGCTGCCTTCTCCAATGTTTGCAGTTCATTTTCAATGTTTTTTTTTCCGGGAGCGGCGGGGTGGGTCAATTTGAGGCCTCTCTTCAGCACTGATCGCTGATATCGTGCATCCATATGTCGATGGTAAGGGTGAAGTTGCAGATTCTGAAACAAAAAACAAACACGTATTCTTGGATGCGGTGGATGCGGACCAATGGAACGAATCTCGGTTACAAGCCTTCGTTTTCATTTTTAGTTTGGTATATCGCCTTCATGTGAGTTTTGGAGCGCAACCACGCAGAATTACACAAGCCAACAATCCAATTGCAAACCCGTGCATTCAACCAGGTTTGGGATGCTTTGACTCCTTCATGTGTTCTTAAATGGAAGGCAATTTCGGGTGCCTCGGCCAAACTTCAATTTTTTATTAGCCTGACGCCAGCGCAATGCCATGGAGTTGGAAACTAAGCGACGCATGATGTTGGGCTAAGTTATGGTTGTTTGTTCTTTGTATAACATCTAATTCCCCAGTCCCCACCCCTAAAACTCCAGCCCCCCCGCGTTCCCAACCTAAATGGTGGTTTGTTCATTGTATAATATCTCCATGTAAAAGTCCCCAGCCCCCAGTCCCCACCACTAAAACCACAGTCTCCCCCAGTTCCCAACCCAAATGGTTGTTTGTTGAAGTCTACACAGTTGATTTTGGGCGCAAGTGATTCCTTTGGGTTGGCGCAAGTGACCTGGGGGCCGTGGGATCGTGTGGTCTTTGTTCATCAATGTTTGGCGGATGACTTGAATTGATCAGACATGATCAGACATGGTTTTTGATGGTTTTCTTTGGAAATTGGCTGTATTTGGGTCCCAGGTGGGGTTTGAGATTATCTGAGAGGGGGGGGGGACGTCCCAAATTGGCTAGCCATTTTGGGTGGTAGGGGTCCCCTTTATTAGGGGCGGGAGATTCATAAGCAACATATGATATGTTGCGGACATTCAGTTCCCATATGTACCGACTTTTTTTGATCTGGTTTCACCCCCAGATTCAGACCGAACGCTTTTGGCAAACGTCCCAGGTGCACCGCTTTTTGCGCAGGAAACGGAATGCGCCGACACGACCGTGCTCTTGCAGAAACCAAGGCCACGTGCATTTGCTCACCAAGAATGGCAGCCACTAAGTCTTGCATCACAGCATATCGAACGTACAGCCAGTTCCTCTCATTTCACAGTGAGTGGCTCCAATTTGCGCCTGGCTATTTTCATGACAACAGCGCTTTCCGAAAACCACAGACGTTTCTCAGTACAAAACGTTTTTTGGTCAGCGGATGTCGAAGGTGTATTTCGCTGGAAGGGCTTCCAATGTTTCGTGAGTTGTATTGAATGACTGCATGGCGAACTCACGGATTTCCATTGTCAAAGATGCAAGGAATTTTGATGAATTTTGTAGGTTGTAGACTTATTGCACTAAAGTATCTAAAATTGTCGTGATATAAGATGCCCAAATCTTTAATTGTTGAGTCAATGTTCATTGACAACACCTATTTTGAATATGTTTTGGAGATGCAATATTTCAAAAAAACGTGTCATACACTGTGGCTGGAGGCATGGCAACTAAAGGATTATCAATGATTATCAAACGTTTGTTTGAAGGGTCCTGTAGGCATGTAGGATTGTGCCAACCTTCCATCGACGCTTCCTCATGGTGGACCATGCCCATGTCCGAGGTTTTTTCAGCTGCTGGGAAAATGCGATTCAAAAGTTCAAGTTTTTGCGCGATGCCGACTTGGTGCTGCATGCCCCAAGACAGCTTCTGCCTGACGACCTTGCAAAATTTCAACATATGCGCCACATTACTGTTCGACTCTCCGATACAATAACGGGTGGAAAACAGGCAGGAGCAATCAAATCGTTCAAAGAAGCCTTTGGATCGAAAGGATTCCACCAAGGGTGGTTCAAGCACTATGATTGGGTGATTCGCCTCAACCCTGACGTTCTCTTGATGGATGCTTCATGGATCCTTCACAACATGCAGAACGCATCCATTGATGGGATTTTCCAGCGCTGTTTGCCCCTTTGCCGCATCAACACTGATTTTTTTGCCGTCCGGCCGAAAGCCGTGGATTTCGCCAGAGTGGATAAGAGTACCAGGCTTAATGCCGAATCAAACGCTGCTGTGGCCTTGGAGAACATTTTGGCAGCTGGGAGGTACACATGGCTGCCAGTAACCGAAGAGTGGAATATTTGCAGGATCCAAGGGAGAAAGTCACCAGTGGTACACAATCATAGCCTAAAGGACTTTTGCCCCGACTACCTCGGACAGAGGAGCCAGCAGGTGAATAATGACGGGCTCATGGAACGATGTTATTCTGTTAATCAGAAGTGATTCATGATTGAAGAAAGAGAGCGAGGAGTTCGGCTGTTTTTGCACTGTCCTGGCTTGTGGGTTGACTAGGGAGACACAGCAGGTTTGATTAATTTGCATTGATGTTGAGGCCTCAAACACACCTTCATTTTATTTTGCAAGAGGCATGACAAAGCAAGTTCTTTGTGATACCTACCTCCAAGAACTATGCCTGGGAGATTATAGTGGGGCAAATGTTTGTGTGTTGATTGTGATGTTGGTACCTTCAGTGTGCAAGTTTGTTGTTGTTGATTCTAAGAAACGGATACAAGACCTTTGGACCTGACCCCTAAAATGATGCAATTCTGTATCTTCATGTTCTTTGGCCTTTGGCTTAAGTTGTTTCTGCAGATTTTTTTTTGGGCGCACACCAAAAGAATCTGAATCGTCCCGCATTGTCCTGCATACACATGCGTCCACAAACACAAGAAACACAAATTAGATCGGAAATAATTGGATACTTTGTGTCAACAGTGTTGGGGTCATACATACATGTATTTATGTACACATATGTGTACTAGCATGATGCTGATGCTTGCCTCCTTTGGCTCAAGGCAAAGACCTTACTCTACCAGCAAGGTCTGACAGGTAAAAAGGCAGTTGCGTGCCGGAGCGATTGATCACTATCATCCATTGTTTACTGACCTAATAGGCAGTCAAACCGGTGTCATACCTCTTAACAGGTTATCAGCCGTAGACCGTTGTTCGATTCCACTGAGAGCTGTGAAGATCAACTGCACGGGGAACCGGACAGGTTGGGATACTCCACCTAAGGGATGTCAACATCAAACTCCGCAGCGGAGACGCCGGATCTCGCTGTACCCGCCGAGACTAACACGGGCAGCGAGAACACGATAGCCAGTGCAAGCACTAGCAGTGTTCTGACCAAGAGGAAATCCCAGAGGTCAGGAAATAGTCAAGCATTGTTTTGGAGTGTTATCCAAAAGAGTCAACAAGCTGTTATGATACCGCAGGATATACAACCAAGGGAAGTAAGTGATAGATCAAGACCTCCTAAGAGGGTAGAACATCAAGGTCCAAGATCCAATGTATCCTGTATCATCCAAATCCCCAAGAAGAGTTTCCGAAGCTAGGGGATCCGATGAACATTTGACAGCCGATCAACGGCTTGATCAGCTACAATCAGAGTCGAATAGTCTACGTAGTCCTAGGGAAAGAGAACAAGTAGTCGGAATGAACCTAGATGAATTAGCCAAAACTACAACTGTCAGTCCATCGATGGCAACGAAAATGAAATCTCCACCTAGGGAACTTACCAGAACTCTGATCGTTATCCCACAAAACATTCCCATCACCGACATCACTAGTGACGAGACTGGGAGAGATGCGTTTGGTCTGGGCAGAAACCTAAGTAGCAGGGAATCCACGCTAAGTCAAGAGGTTGTTACATTGATTCAAAAGCGATTGACTTCCGAATTTAAAATGGCCGAGATGAACAACTACAAGGTAGAAGCCGAGATTCACCATCAGTATCTAGAGCAGGAACTATCTCAAGAGGTTCATATGTTCAACCAAGCTCGCATATTGATTGAGGAAATGAGAAGAGATTTCACGATTGAAGATCAAGGATGCGTTAGAAGGACCGAAGTGTGAGAGACTCAAAGGAATGAGAACGCCGCAGGGCTCATTGAGATAGGAAATCAAGTCGAAGCCGAGCTGGAGAGATGAACGGAAAGGCACAGTGAGGAAATTGAAGGATTGAAACATAGAGCTGAAGCGTACTTTGGTCATCAGAATGAGGACATATCAAGATTGAGAAACGAATTAGCCTATGCGAATTCCGAGCTACAACAAAGTAACATAGGGAGAACACAGACTAATCATAATGAAAGGGAAATAGCCCACATGAACGAAGTTCTTAGTAGCGAACTGTTGATGTCAAAAGCCAATTCACAACATCATGAAGCAGAAGTTCCCCTTATACAAAGTAGGTCAAGTATTCTCCAATCAGAAGTTGCTAACCTCCAGTCAATAATCCAAAGCCAAAAGAACCAACAAGTTCAGAAGGCAGGTTTCACAGAGGAGGAAATAAAGTCATACCTACTCAGAAAGTTGGCCGAATATCGGAATGAATTTCAACAAGAAAGTATGACCCTCCAATCTTTGGTCCAAAGCAAAGGGGATGTAGCAAAGTTCTACAAGGGAAGATATGAGGACATCACCCAAGGAATGGTTGGGGCGGCCGAGATAGATCCAGATGGTATAGTGAAAGCCCTGAAGAACAGGTTGGATAGGGAAGCGGATCATTCTCTCCATCAAGTGTCGTTGAGACATAAGGAAGGAGAAAGATTGAGGGACTTAAATACTGAAATGAGAGTACAGGAACATGAGGTTAAAAAAGGCTTGACAACCACCAAAACACCGCCAAACCATCCCAAAAACACCGCCACAAAAACACAACCACAAATACACAACCACGAACACACCACCACCACCACCACCACCACCACCACCACCACCACCACCACCACCACCACC
>DF240348.1:106606-177459 GCA_000507305.1 Breviolum minutum Mf 1.05b.01 | reverse complement strand
GGGTCAGGGAGAATCGACTGCATCCTTGGTAGCAAGATGTACCACTGCATTCATCGACTGAGGCAGAGGTGAAGGATCTGCTACCACGGCAAGGTACCTGCCAGTCCGCTCCCCCCTTTTTTGTACATCCAGAAGACAACCTCAGCGTAATGCACCAGGTGCCCTTGAACGGTTGCACAGGCTGTTTGAGACNTTTGAGACTCACAAATAACTCTTGCACGATACATTTTCCTTCCCACCGCACTGGTATCACACCATCACGCATGGCAGCGGCTCCGCCATATAGGCGCACCCGCTTGCCCTTGCTACACAGGTACATCCCAACCCACCACTACACATTCGCCACTGGCAGCTCCACCATTTAGGTGCACCTGCCTCGCCCCCCTTCCACAACTCTTGGATTCGATATTTAGGGAACACATCTGACGGCTTCACCATATAGGTGCACCCGCCAGCCCTTCTTTATTTAATTTAAATCGGTTACGTTTGTCATGCAACATACCAACGAGTATAATGTTCCCCAATCCATCTGAGTGGCTTCACCATATAGGTGCACCTGCTCGATTAGGGGAAAAAAAAACCTGGCGGCTTCACCATATAGGTGCACCTGCCAGCTAATCATAGCGCGGCGTGTGGCTTCGCCATCTAGGTGCACCCACGCGCACGCTTCCACCCCCAACCTTCTTCCATCCTTGTGCTCCTCTCCCTGTATCTCCCCTCCCGTGTCTGCGCCCTGATACGGTATCGTTGGTACTGTGGCTGGTGACGGTGCTCCAAGGTCCCTGTCAGATGTTCGTTCTTCGGGAGTCTGCTGGACTCGCCCTTTTTCGTTCTCTGACAGTTCCCTTGCTGGGCTCCGTCCCTTCTTGCTGCTGCCGTTTCACCCTGTGCTGCCCCTTTTTTGAATTTTCCTTGGCCTTGCGGTACTGGCTGACGCTTCTACTGCATTCGCCATTGTTTCACATCAACTAGTTTTGTTTGAGCACAATTGGCATTATTCGCCACCAGTGAGGTCGTTAGCTAACAGTCATTCATTCGTGCCAAATACTTGCCACATACCCTTATCATGCAACGCCGGTGGACCGGTCGTTAGTCATGCGTGCTCTCGGCGGTGCCATCACTAGCCCTTGCTCTAATGACTCGGAATGCCGGCGACCCACACCTTCAATCTTCGGATTGTACCCCATTCTTGTTGCTTTGTTGTTGGTTCGTTGTGGAGTTTTACAAACTCACCCCAAAGGCACTCTCTGGGAGACTGCTAGCTTTATTCTGTGTTTCCAGATGACGTGTACAGTTGTCATTTCAATACAGAAAACATTGGCCTCGATTGTTATATAGTTAGTGCTGACAGAAGGGCGACCGCCCGGACAACGAACTTCGTTGAGCCATGCAGCCATCAGACAAAAAAACCAGCACCATACATGAGTGTACCCATGACTGTAGCTGCCTCATGTCAAGGGAACCCATAATGAGATAGAGTGATCTCGCTCTGGTGATGGCGACAGTTGCCCTAGCATGGGCTTCCTCCAGCTGCACCAATACAACACCTTGTAACTTGACAGCCACCGGTTTGAGATCATGTGGCAAGAAGCGCTACTGTCTACCAACCTTCTTCTCTTGGGATGTCCTACGTCTATAGATTCAAATTTCTCTGCAAAATTGATTATCTTTAGCTTTCCTTCTGTCTTTGTCTCCACCCGTTCCACATCCCGCGGGCTTTGGAAGGTTGGGCTTTAGCTTTCCCCTTTTGATGCTTTTCCAACCATCTTTTGCCAAATGACCTTTCTTGCCACAATGACTGCACTTCTGGTTCCGGACAATTCTCTGCCAAATCCCCTTCTTTCCACTTGAAGCATGTCTTGTCCTTGTCATCTGGCTTCTGGATTGAACCCCATATCACCTTGAACTCCAGTTCTGAAACTTCCGTACCAAGCTAAGAAGTTCAAAACCAATTGATTTAGGAATGCCCAATGCAAAGATCTGACTCTGAATCAAATTCTCTCACTGTTTCCGCTGAAATTCTGCTAAAGAATGGCCCGTAAACACCGTGATCAGCATAACCAACCTCAAAATTGTTCCGTGAAGTCCATGTCGCAGGAATCCACTTCTCATCCAATGCGGGTCTCTTTCTTGGAATTGATGTCTCATTCAACAGTTAAGCAAAAAAGACTCCAACTCCTTAATGGTGGAGGGTAGTGCGGGTATAAAGAATTTCATACTGCGTCAGGAAACGTGACAGAAGCAGGGTGGGTAGGAAGACCAGACTTATGGCTAGGCGGAATGAATCATGGACAGGAAAATGTGACGCCATCTAAAGCTCTTTCGTGTTACCGCGATTCATATTGCAATCTCTCTCACTTTTTGAGAGTTCCTCATATGATGCCAACCATTTCCAACATTCAATCATCAAAATTTAAACTCCCTGGTGTTTTCCAACTGGAAATGTGAAATCTGCTGTTAATCACTGGGCTTTGTGTTTGCGTAAAAGGCTACCAAGCAACTGAAGCTGTTCCAAACTCCAACAAAATCTCATCTAGAGGAAATACCTCCTTTTTTCTTTCTGAGCCGACCAGTCTGTAGCCATATTCTTGATGCAATCCATTCCAGTCTTAAGGTTCTTTGTCCACTTGATTTGTTTTCTCAGATTCAAAACTTGAACTTCCAACCACCCAACTTGATTTGAAATCCTCAAAGAAAATTTGACTGCTTTATCCTGAAGGTTTCTTAACATGTTTTCTCATCTCTGCTCATACAAAGAATACGAACTCAAAAACGTTGATCTCCAAAGCAAAAATGACAACCTTTCTCATCAACGTTGGTTTGACCCACCTTTCTTCAGGACAAATGCCGACTTCATACCGAATAAACTCAGCTGGAATTAGCTTCAGGCCGAAATTTCTTTTCGCTGGAAAAAAAATTTCATTGTTTTTAGCACGGAATTTTGATGCTGTTACTGCTGGAATTTGCTCCTTGCTGGATTGCACTTTTTCGATTTTTTCTCTGTTTACTTTTCTATGTTTTTGTTTTTTCTCTTGTTTGTCTTCTTTTCTTTTTTTTTTCCTTTGCTCTTGTGGTCTAATTCTTCCAAGATGCAACTGGCATTTCTGCAATACCTATAAGAGAGCTGCAGCCAAATAGAAGGCCAAATAAAAGTCAATCAAGCCGGTTGGACGTGGCAAAGGTAGGGGAAAAGATGGTAGGAAGACGAAAGAACGAGGAAAGGGAAACAAGTTTCGAGGAGTTGACGGGAAAGAAGAACTAGATGACCAGTGTGAAGAAATATGAAGAGGAAGACCAGTGTGAAGGATCACCCAGAGCCAGAAGCTAATCTTAGTGCTGGAGGATCTGTCAAGCAGATTTATGAGCAGATTACCATGTGTGTTGCCGGAGAGGCCTGTGACTGAAGCCGCGTAGAAAAGATGAATCTTTCCGAGAAATTTCATCTATAGGGGAAGGAGATCCCAAGAGAAGATGGTTGGTAGAGCCTCATGTTCCACTTTTTGTCAACTGTTTGTCTCTGCCGATGCACTCTTCTTTTTCACAGGTACCTCGACAATGACATCTCGCACGACACTTGTGCACAACACATCGACACAGAGTCCAGAATAGCCTCTCTATCTTTGGTGCACTTGACAGAGTTAATTTCATTGCTTGTTGTTCACTTGTTGCTTGTTGTTTACTATGGAGTCCACAACAACTATTCCTTTTCTAGGAACTAAGGTTACAGCTATCGCTCCATCTCTCTTATGTTGTCAACTCCTTTTTTCTGCCTTCCCTCTCACCGCTCGTGCCAATAGGATCACAGCCATCTTGGCCCTGTTGTGCGGTAGCTTCCTTCTGCATTTTCGTACCTCCTGTCTTAGACGTCTTCGGCCTCATAGCGTCTGCAGAGTCGCAACCATCTTGGTTCGTCTTTACTCCGCTTATCATGCTCTTCCACTCTTCTCTTACCTTCATTGCCGGCCGGCTCTTTTCTTCGTTCTTCCTTCCACACTTGCTCTATTTCTATGCGATTCTAATGACTTTCGGGTCCTACCAATGCTTCCTGGTCATAGTAACAATTGACTGTCACTAGCGCGCAGCATGGAATCAAAAAAAAGGTGCCATTGCCGATTCAGCTTGGAGCATTGTCGGTCATTTCAACGCTTAGTTGAAAAGTGAAGCTGCAGGTAATCATGCAAAAATCTCGGAAGAGCAAAATTGGCTGTCTCTGGAAGGCCAATTTCAAAAATCCAGAATTTCAGTTTGGAGTTTAGGGTTTAGGGTTTGGATTTCGCGGTAGTGACGCTCCTTTGCATTTTTGTAATCTGGAGTTTAGGATTTAGGGTTGGGAAATTTTGCGAGGGTACCTCCCAATTCAGATGTTCGTGCATTGCTAGGGATGCCATGTTAGGAAGTTGTCTTGCAGGTGGTTTTCATGTTGTTTGCCTTTGGAACAAGAAACAACCATACCCCAATGATGACAGTGAACTTGTTCACATTGAAAGAACCTTGAGTTCGTAATGAAACAACTTGAAAGCCTGAGGGGTAAAGCAATAACAACTAAACATTAGGTTAGTTGGTCTGGAACTTAATTCTGGAAGCCGGGAGCTTAACTGGAAGATTGAGGCGTTGCCTGGATCTTAAAGAGGAGTTTTCAGCCGAACTACAAGAAGGGGTGTGAAAATTAGGTTCTAAAGGTGTAGTTCTCTGATGAAGGAAGTAGGGAGTGCTGACCTTGTGTTTGTTTGTTTTCTTTTGTTTTCTCAGCAGACAGCCACTGTTTTGGAAACTTAGAGTAGAGTTTTAGCTGCGCTAGGAAAGAACCGGTTTAGGTTCTCAACTCCGTGGTTTTGTAGCCAAAGAGTCTTAAGGAAGAAAACTGCGTAGTGTTTCACACAAAGAATGACACGTGCTTTGGCCCAAGTGCCAAATGAAAAAGGATCCGTAAATCTCTTACGTGGTTTTCACACGTTTCTGTCCATGGACTGCGAGTATCTTTGAAATCACCCGCAGCCAGGGAGTCAAAAAAAGTAGTAACTAGTTCAGCCCCAACCCTAACAACCCTAACCCTACAGGGAAGGGCCCAGAATCCTTTCTGTTGAAAGAGAACATGTGTGAGACTGTTCCTCACCTACTCTCCTCCACTCCGCAGACATGTTCATTACAAATCCGTGCTTATAGCGCAAATCCTTACAAAAACTGCTTTCGCACAAAAGGGCCTCCCAGTAACAACAGTGAGCAACCAATTCAGCCCTACCCAAACAGTAGTGAGCAATTAGTTCAATGTTAGCCCCAGACCAGTTTTTTTTTTTGAAGTTTATTTGGACATGGAATCCGAGATACCCAAATCACGCCGGTTGCATTTGATTGTGTGGTCGACACTGCACCCAAAGCGGCCCATCTCGGCCGCAGCGAAGAAACATGAAACAAGCAGAGGGTGACATCGCTGCCCACAATACCCCTATCCCATGGAACAGAGGATCTGAATGGCAGTGTAGATATGCCTTTGGCTATGGATTGGATGGCTCTGACCATCCATGTTTCCTGCTGTGGCCGGAATGCACCGAGACTCGTAGTTTCTGACTACTGGATGTGGATGTGTGGCGTGACTTCCCTTGTTGTCATAGAAAAAAATCTGTGCGATTTGAAAGAAGCTTCAGCTTCTTGGAACTCAGTTTTCTATGTGTTTTGTGTAGTTTGAAAAAGTCAACCAAGTGAAATAAGCTGTTGTTTTTCACCATTTCACAACTAAAAATGTGATATCAGGTTTCGCCTTTTTGCATTTTATTGAGCGTGATTGGAAACTCTGGTGTTGGGGTGTTGGTGTGCCGTGCTGGTTTGAGGTGTTTGGTTTTGGTGTTTTGTTTGGTTTTTTTGTTTGTGTTTGGTTCTTGTTCGCTTTTTGGTGTTGGTTCATGCTTGAACCTGCTCTTTCGCATCTTAGTGAGTGCTGCAATAAGTAGTACCGCAGTCCAATTGAGTTCGGACTGCCACTGTCGTCATGATGAGTGCAGCATGGGGGGAAAAATAGTTGATAAAAGATTGCTGGAAACCTTTTTAAAGGTGAACAAATGATTTTTTTTCCGAAACATAATCTGAAGATGTTATTTTGATCAAGTATTTTTGACGGTCTCGTCAGTTCAAAGTCGATAATTTTCAAAGGTAAAGATTATTTTTGGGATAAAAAATGGAAATTAGCAACGTAGACAACAAAAAAAATTATCCAGTGCATGGGGGGAGGTGTGTTCGATTTGCGGTTGAAACAAAGATTTATTTCGAGCCACAAAAACTTTCTGTTGGTTGATTGCCTTTTGTGGCACATACGTACATGTTGGTTGAAATAAGACATTCTGTTTGGGGGACCATACTGGTGTAATTTCGTACTTGTTGCTTCGGTTCTTCAATCCGGAAAACAATCGCCCGTTTCCACATAGCGGGCTGCACGTCATTGATTGCCAAATGGGTGGATTAAGAAGGAATCAGACACCTTGCGGCAAATTGTCTAGTCATCAAGCGGTGGGACCCTGGTCCGAAGCGCACCCTTGATCCTTACAAAACGATCAAGACGTAAAAAGAAAACAAAGCGCAACGTTAATGTTTGGAGAATTTCCACTTTTGGTTCAGGAAGTGGGGACCAAATTTTTCTGCTTATTCGTCCTTTAGCCGTTTGGGCTGATCTTGCAACCATGCGAGCTGTGGCTGGCATCTTGTCGGCAAGATGTGTCGGCTGAAATGCTCCAAGATAGGACCTGAATATTTATGTAGCATAATTGTGAATCATTATATATATATATATATATATATATTGTATTTATACACACACATGTATCTAACATACGGTCTTTTATATAGACATAAACTGGGAATTGAATGGTCCCTAGATTAGTATATGCTACTAGCTGAATTCAATTCAAAATCCATGCTTTATTTGTTGGTCCAAGATGGATACATGTGTGTATACCCCTTTATGTATCAAACACATGGATAAAACGGTAGACCATATGAACCACATCAACCGAGCATCTCTAGAGTTTGAAAGCATGTGCGAAGATTCAGTTAGCATCCCAAAAACGAACATCGCCCCCCGAAACTACGCCATTTACCCACAAAAAGCAAGGCTCGGGGCTCCCTTTACCAAATTTTTTTGTGGAGGCCTTGGCTGTTAGTTTCAGGGGTTTCAACCGTGCGTTTTTCTATCCACTGGAGCCTCAAACGTTTCTGCAATGGCCTCATGTCCACAGAAAAGATCTTCATCCCAATTGCTCCAAATGACAAAAAAATCGCTTTCGGGAAACATACCGTTGATGGTGTTCAGAATTTTGGCCAGTCAAGTGGTTTGTATACATATATGAATATTGTAGATATATTTGTATGCACATGAAATTCTTATGAAAACGGGGATATGTTCCATATTAGTGCTTTCACGCAGGATTTCACAAGACTCCATAGATCATACAACAAGACACCAACCACTGGGTTCGTAGAAAGCAGACCAATCCCTATCTGTTTTCCACAAGTTTGCGGCACATGTAATGATGATGTCCAAAGTCTTTGGCCTTCCGGCCTTCCGGCCTTCCGGCCTTCCAGGTAGTCGATCTCCAGTTTCAAAATTGGGGGGAAAAGTCAGAAGTGACCAATTTGGACATCAACTTGCAGTTGAAAGACCGAATGAATTCGGCGCCATTTTTTTCATCTTGGAATCTCGAGGTGTGCTGAGTCTGCTGAGTCTGCTGGCGCTGGTGTCCGCCGATCCATGTTTGGATGAGGCTGTTGCACCTTCAGCGCGGCAGAACCTGGTAACTGGAAGTTGAGGAATTTCAGGATCTGATTTGGAAAACCAATGAATGGAGGTGAAACTGATGTGACTCCAAAAATCTCAGCTCTGAATATTACATATATATATATATATACATATATATATACATATATCTTTGCCCGATTGATCTTAAGGTTTGGCTCTGAAGAAAACAAACCTAGAAACAGATGATTATTTTACCAGTTTCTGATTTGGCGGAAGTTGCACGCCAATGGCAATCAGCTCTGAAATCGTGAAATCCACCAGAATTGACCCTTGTAGACTTGCAGTTATTCTTTGAATTTAAACGTGAAATCAAACTGCCATCCTTGCATCAATGTGCGATTATTGCGTGTTGCACAATGGCTAAGGTGAACCCAAATGGTGGTGAGACCTACCCAGTGGGTTTCTTCATCTCCGAATATGCTGCTTCCTTTGCGGCCAATATCCTTGCAGCAACGTTGGTGGAGGTTGATGGGTTTTCGTGGATTTGGACAGGTCGAAGTTGACTGTATCATAAGTCTCAGGGAACTTTGGTCCGGAAGTTTGAAGCAATTGAAGCTTCAAGAGTTTTAATGAAATACTGAAGATTAAGTCAGAAAAGGCCATTCGAATGACGAGGAATCCATAGATTTTTGATCCGATGTGGCAACATGACATGTCACTCAGTTTTTTTTTTCTGACCTTTGCTTAGATCCCAATGCTTGGCATCATGTGTGGGGATGGTCACAAGTTCCGAGGAAGCTCATGATTGCGAGTACAATGATGCCTTTTTTAGCCGTTGGCAAAAAAAAACATACTTGGCCATCCTCATGAACTCAACTCAGTGAAGCTGTGCCAGGAGATCTTGGGCTACAACATCAAATTGAACATGAACGACCTAGGCTCTGGAAGTGTGGCAGGATATTACGGAGTCACTGGTTGCCGCCAACACAGCAATCCGGCTGATCGTGGCTGCATGCAAGGTGTAGCTGGGCTGAATTTTTTGAGCGTACAGCGTTATGTTCCTGTGCTTGCCCAAAAAGCTTTTCAAAGCACTCCTTACTGTGTTGTGTGTAGCCACACATTCAGATGGTTTGGACTCATTTTGTTGACAGTGCCAGAAAGCAAAAGACTTGGATTCCAAAACTCCGACTGCTACTTTTTAGGCTCAGCCAACTTCTAATCCTAAACGAACCACGGAAACGAAAGCTCAGTTCTTTCAAGAAAAAAATCTGACAAATTTCAGCCCATTTGCTACCTTTCTCCCATGCGTCACACTCTTGAATCATTTTTTCAAATCCATCCAAACAAACTGTTTTTTTGGGTTTTGGCGCCCAAATCGAGGCAACGGAATACCATGTTCACCTGGAGTCGTGGCAAGTATACCCAGTGGATTGGACCTTTATTCAGCGCACCTATACCTCAATGGCTCCCAAGAATTTGGGCAGCAGCGGATATCAAGGACTTTCAACCGCATACCTTCCCAAGCCGGCCCGACAGCAGGCGTATGCAAGCAGCGGGACGGCCATTGAATTCTATCGGAATTGGAACATCTCGTGGAACCAACCTTGGATTTACTTTGGCAACATCTCCGGTGTTGATAGCACTTTGTTGATGCTCTGCACGGAATCAGTGATGTCCGATGATGGTGCCATGAGACGTCATGTCCAATTCACTGGTGATGCAGATGGCGTTGTAATTACCAATGTTGCTTGGCAGGTTCGAGAAAAGATATCTCGCTTTCATCGTTCTTCCCCGGTTTCCTTGTTCCTGTTTGTAGGAAGCCAAACGCTTCGGGTGTTGTCGAATCAAATTCGGTGTCTCCTCTCAATTGCCGCTTTGAGCTGTGTTGTGTGTTGCCTTTCCACTCGGGGCAGGCAACACCACCTAGAGAGTAGGGTACATATAAATTCGACACACAATGAAAAAATACTGTCGCCAGACCTCTAGTGCAAGCAGCTCCCACCTCTGTCATTGCTTGTTCGATCTTGGGTTAGTCATGTCGGTAAAATGTGTCCTTTTGTCACTGGACAGTGTGAAAGAGCACCGGGTGGATGTCTTGGGCTCACGGGGCAAACATGCCGAGGACACATATGCTGGCAATTGCGTTGATTCCAAGTGGTGGCTGCCCCCTAGTTGCCGAGGCAACGTGTACCAGTGCGTGCCATACCTCTCTGGAGGCAACGGTTGGGGAATCGAAGAGATGATGCAAAAAACCACCATTTTCAGCATGCCAATGGCCTTGGCGGTCGCGGCTTCATGTGGTGACTATACGACGTTGCCCGATCCGACCTTCTTGGACTTGAGTCCAATGGCCTTGAACATCGATACCTTGGTGAGTCGTGACCTGGAGATTTTGGCTCCTGTTGTTGAGAGGTTTGCTGACCTTGTGGAGATACCCCTCCCACACATGGAGAATATCTTGAAGGATCACAAAAACAAAGCTTTGGACAATTCTGAATCCTCCTGGAGAAATGTGACTTGTGAGTGGCTCAGGGCAAATCGAGCTTTGTGGGAAAGTTGGATTCCTGATGAAAGTGAAACTAGGCGAAGCTGGTTTAGAATCAGTTTTTTTTTTTTGAAAAGATTTCAGCCTGCAAAAAACTTGGGAAAAATATTTCCAAGTTGACTTGGAAACAGCATTTCATCCGTTTTTTTTTCCTGGCTAAGAAATGCTTTCCTGGCTTCGGGCTCTACGATTCCGTGCTGAAGGAGTACACCAATGATCGGAATTCGACCAATGCCATTGTGTGCCAGGCGGTACAAATTTGAAAGGGAAGCTTGTGTCGGTCTGGTTTGCGTGTTTTGGTTTCTGTTATTTGAATTACTGTGGATTCTTGTGGTATCTTATCCTATCCTATCCTATCCGATCCTATCTATCAATCTATCAATCAATCATTAGGTAGCCAAAGTACGCGTCCTGAAAGAAGGGCGGCCTAAAGTTGCCAAAAAAGGTGCCAATCTGTGACCTTCGTGAAAGGCTTGCCGACCTGGAAGTTTCTCACAGAAGCTTGTTGACGGGGGCGGTGTGACCCACGTTTGTGTTCCGTGCGCGGCTGGAACGAGCCAACTTTCAGGGGCTTCATTGGCTTGCAAACCATGCAAAGCAGGTGCTCTAGGGGTTGCCATGGTTGTGATCTGGGAGGGTCCCCTGGAAACCAGATGTCAGTTGAAGGATTGAAAGTGGGCAGTCAGAACTGTTATGAAATTCGTGCACGGCTCCTTTCAACATGCAGGAGAATACCAAGATGAACCTGGCAAAATGGAATGCAAGCGGTGTGATGCTGGCTTGTATCAGGACAGGTTTCCAGATCCCAAAGTCATTGGAAGTCGGTAGGATGCAGGGTCGATAAGATGGAGCCCGCCACGAAAGTTGTGATGTTGATTGAAGTCTGTAATCAATATTTCACACTTATTTTTTTGGTTTCCAAAGTTTCAACTCAGATTTTGAGGGAGCCCTACATCGTTCATCCATTTTGGGTTAATGCAGCAAGTTCTCGAACCATTGAATTCACTACGCAGGAATAAGACGCCATGAATCATGAGCTTACTTATCAAACCTGACCTGACAAAACAAATCCTGGTTTATGGTGGCCAGGACCTGCAGGGACAGTTTTCCCATAGGTTTACAATGAAATCTGTAAATCACCTTGGATTGTTCAGATTTGCTATGGCGAGGGACCTGTTTGTGAACCAAACTTTGCACTGTTGATGGAAGAAATCCCAAACAACCACCAGGGATGTATAAAACCCTGTAAATAACGGGATAAAATATCTATCAACTGGTGCAGGATTTCTTCCATCAACAGTATCCAGAAGTTTTTTTTTTCAAGACCTGGTTGATGACGCAATCAAAGACATTTTCTAGTATACTTCCAGCTTTCTCAAACAATGCAAGTTGCATGAAAAAAAACGCAAAATCAATGTTACCAATGTTACCTTGAGTTGGTTTCAAATTCCTGAACTCTCTGAAAGAGCCATGTTTCCTACGGGCCACGTATCTTCAGGACTTGACCGGCCAACTGGGCTGCAAGGCATGCCCTGCGACAACCAACACCCTTGGTCCTGGAAACCTGGGTTTTTGAAAGATTTTCATGTGTGCCAGGGTCTAAACTCCCATTAGTTCCATATAATAATGGGGTGGTCATCAACCCAATAGTAGAGGTTTAGACCCCTGGCACATGTGGGTTTACAGGGGACGGCACCTTTTGATTCATTGACTCAGACTCTTGAGATGTTTCCCTCCTCTCAAGATTTGAAGCAGTGTGAATGTCACTGAGCCCATGTGGTTCTCCATCCATGACGTCATTCCAACGGGATATCGGTTTCTCTTGGAATTGTTTCCCCGTGTTATGGTCTCAGAAATTACGGGATACTCGTTTTAGAAATGTGCCCGTTTTTGCAAATCGCTACGATTTGCGTGTTTCACAGCGCTGTGGTTTTTGAGGAGCAGTTTCAGAGAAGGATTGCGGCTGTGATGAGAATTTCATCGACATGGACCGAACAGGTGCACTTTTTGAGTGCCGATTTCCATGGGGATTTCATGGGGATTTCATCCTGAAAAACACAACAAAGTTCCAGGTTGAAGGTGCATCAGGGGAAATTTTGGCCGTTTTGGTTGGAAGTGATGCGTTGCGTTTTGATTGTTGGAACGATTTCACCACCGTGCCCCCTGAGGGTTTTTCGAATCACCTGATTATAGAAAACGAAGCACGAAACATGGTTGATTTGGATGGGTGGAAGTTTGACTTCTCCCGTTTTTTGCTTTTGCCCCCCAAAATCCCCAAGCGGTCCATAAATTTTGAGGGAGGATAGCAGAGCAATTTTAAAATGATTTGGATTCTGGAACATCCAACCCCAAAAAAACAATTCCTATAAAAGATGATGACATTCGTGCAAGAATATGACAAGTGTGCACCATTTTCTCTAATGACTCATGGGTAAAGCATCCATTCTATACCTTCCATACCAATTCAAGGTGTTGTTTCTTCAATCATTTCGACATTTGCCACGGCCAGGAGCTTACAACTGTGTCCCATGTGGTGAAGGTATGACGTGCCCAGCGCTGTCTCAGCTTGTGACTGGGCGGTGGATTTCAAAGGTAAACTCCCCGAGGTTGAACAGCCAAAACCCTGAAAATTGGTTGGAAGAAGTTTTTTTTATGGGACATTTTCTTGAGGAGGTGCACATCTTGATCCTGAAACATCTTCCTACCAGAGCAAGCACTACTGATTGGCGCCCCAAAAGAATGACAATTTTCTGGAGTGAACTTCCCTTTTCGAAAAAATATGACACCAAACGACCAAGCTGGTCCTGTAGAGAAATGGGTGGGAACTTCTCACAGCTTGAGGTGGATCTGGAGCGCGGTGCCAGTGATGTAGGAGAGGAATTTGTTCCGCAGATCAATTCGGGATATTTTTCCACGAAAAATGCACCCACAGAGGTGTGGGGTTGGTGGATGTTGAGATTGTGACCTCGAAAAAATCACCAGTGACTTGGGGGATGTTTTTAGAAAGCCGAAGTTCAGAAAAGAAGGGGAGACAAAATGTATCAAGTGGCTAGCAGGATTTCTTCCAACTGTATCACTTCATGATGATACCATGCTTGTTCTTGGCCACGAAAATGCATCAGAGAAATGGTTGCGATTGGGGCACTTAAAGGTGCTTGGATGCCTTTTTTTCCCCGGATGTCAGGATGTAGCAGTTCTTTAATTTAAGAACCAATGAAATCATCAGAAAAGATGTATATATATGTATANCTAAGTATATATTTGTATCAGGTCTCCTGAGGAGATTAACTTAGAGGTGTTCCATGCAGTGGTGGCTCAAAACTGAACGAAAGGGGCGCTATCGCACGCTTCGCCTCATGGATGATGAAGGTGATTTGGAGCCACTACTTGATCAGATCCGTGAGTTAGGTGACCTGGATCTGGTGAGGCTGCTGGCATACGTGGCAGCTGAAGTCAGCCAGCGGACTGCGGCTGTGCGGGAGGAGGAGGCACGTCGTGTGGCTGCGGAGGCTGAGGATCTAGCCAGTGCACCTTGGAGAAATCCAAGGAGGAGGAGGTCGAAAGGCAAGGGAAAGGGGAAGGGAGGTTCCCAGTCCCGAGATGGACCTTACTGAGCTGGATATGGATCCGAATGGGAAGATGCACCCTAATCTATGGGTCCGTCTGCAGGAGGCGGATGCCGTTCACTTTGGCGACTTTGATTGGTTCTGCTGAAGAAGTGGAGGCCTTGCTGGGTCGCATCTGGCCGGCACTACGGGATAGAGAGCTGGCGGATCAAAGGGAAGCTCTTTGGGAAGCAATCCAAAGAGGTGAGCGTCTGAGGAGTCGGAAATTCAGAAAGATAGCACTCACCGTCAGCCAACCGCGGTTGAATCAAGGGACCTCTGCACCCTCGACTGCAGAAATTTACGACACCTTGCTTTCTGAAAACGTGGAGTTGGCTCGTTCGGTATATAAGTCAAAATACAAAAGGTCCTTGCAACAAGAAGGGGCCGATCAACGTGGAGTGGAAGACCAAGAGACCAGGCGCTGGGCAATGACTATTGCCGGGATGATCAAGGATGCAAAACTGCCTGCAGCAACGGTGGCTGAGCAGACAGCAGATCCAGAATCTACCTGGTTGAGGCTTTGTGGCAACAGGAGGGCCAGGACACTTCGTCAGTCGGCTCGTACTTGGACCAAGGTCACTGAATGGTTAGGACTGGCGTATGGCGAAATTTGGCCATCGAGTGTTACCAGGATCATGGATTACTTGGAAGAAAGATCTCATGAGGAATGTGGCCACACTCTCCCTGGGAGCGTTCTTTCTGCATTGCAACTAATGGAGGCGGTGGGTGGAGTCCCGCCGGAGGCTAAGATGGGGTCCTCCCCCCTCCTGAACAACGTGGTGCGGAGTTTGACGGCTCAACTGGCGAGTGGGGCTAAGCCGAAGAAGAGTGCACCTTTGTACACAGTCGCGATGGTTATCTCGGCTGAACTAATGGTGGCAGACGTCAATGCAAGCGACACAGCTCGGATACTTGCTTTCGTCTTCCTCGTGATGATCTGGTGTGCTCTACGGACAGATGACGTACTGTGGATTGATAGATCCAGGCTGTACCTCAGCGACATTGGGTTGAGAGGCGTTTTGATGAGATCAAAGACGTCAGGAGCTGGGAGAAGGGTACGGGAGTTACCCATCTTCATTGTTCGAACTACTTCATTGTCGGGACAGGATTGGCTGCAGATCGGATTGGATTTGTACCAGGGAGCCTCAGAGAAGTTTCCTGGAGTTCAATTTCTATGCACACCTCGAAAGGACTTGGAAGGGTTCACAAGGAAGTACTTGGTGTCGGCGACTCTGATGGGATGGCTGCATTGGATGATCCTGCAGCTAAGAACACCTCGGAGATTGGTGGGCACTTGGCAAGCAGATCCTGACGATGGTTTGGTCGATGTGGAGTTGGGGACGCATTGGAGCGGTCACTCGGCTCGTCACTGCTTGCCCAGCTGGGCGGCAGCAATTGGTATCGATGGGGAGCGTCGAGCCTTTGTTGGTCGCTGGAAAGCTGGGGTCGAAGTTGACCACAACACCTATGTGCTCACGGCACGGCAGATAGTGCATGGAGTCCAAGAAGAGGTTTTGAAGGCTATGTGTACTGGGGAACCGAAGTCTTATCTGGAAGTGGAAGTGACTAGTGACCTGGTGCGCTTTGCGGCGGACAGAGGCATTCCTCGAGAGGCCGTGACTTCAAGACACATGATCTGGAAGAAGAGATTCCGACTAGTGGCTTTGATGCAGGAGTATCCCATGATCAGGGATGATTCATGGGGATTGGGTGCTCTTCCCGGCGGAGAGGATGATGACGAGGTCGGAGCTGGTGTCTTACCAGAGGGTGGGGACAATACACAAGAGGCTCCTTATTGGGTGAGCGTGTCGAGGAAGACTGGATTTCGTAGATTGCATCGAGTTGGGGGTTGCAGCATTCATCCAGACTCGGTACACCGTGCCGAACCAGTGCACGTCATCCATGCTCATACTGCTGACAAGAAGTGTCAGATTTGTTGGAAGAAAGAGCCTGTTGAAAAAGGGTCCTCATCGAGCTCGGGTTCCTCTTCGTCGTCGTCATCGGAAGGAAGCGAAGACTTTTGAGTGCTCCAAGGCGAGCAGACATTCAGGTGGTCTATGAAAAAAGGGGGCGTCCGATTTCAGCAGTCTTTCAGAGCAATCCTTAATTCCTTCGGTCTCAGATGACTTTTCGGAAAGGAAGTGGATGTGATAAGTTTGCTGATTTCTTTGAGTCGTTTTTCCCCTTTTGTGAATTTTCCACTTCAGATGGTGGTTCAGTTGTGACTTGAGAAGTTTCTTGTTTTGTTAACAGTGACATGTCTGCCCCATACCAGAGTAGGGGTTCGGTTTTTCTTTTGGTGACCAGAGTCACTTCAGTTGGGTCCAGAGACCTTCAGTGCTCAAGCGAGATGGCAGTCGTTGATGATGCGGCCCGGAGGCTATACCTGCACCGAGAGGTGGATTCAGACCTAGTTTACATCTGGGAAGATTCTGGGGTATCACTGGCTCATCAGTATGAGTTGGGACAAGCGTACAAGACTGTGCGAAAGTTTGCAGCCCTGGCAGATTCAAAGGTAGATGCACGAGCCGCTTTTGGGGCTGATCTCGGATTGGATCCTGCAGGGGGGGCCGTTCCACGAGCGGCGCTGGCGGGATTGGTTACAGCATGGCAGATTGCAAATGAAACCAATGAGAAGGATGTGCAGAACCGTGCTGAAGCAAAAAATCTGGGAGTTCCAAGACCTTTGACTTTTACAGATAGGAATGCTTTATACAATGCATTCGAACGGGTCCACGGTAGACTGGACGACAAGGAGGCTCCTTCTGCAGATTACCTCTCACAGAAAATGGAGGAAATCGAACAGGGGGAACTTTTGGCGAGCAATCTGGATGAGGTGGGTTCGAAGGATGACTCACTCACCATTGCCATTCAGTCGTCAGTGGACACCTCAGGTCGGTTGCGGATCACACGTGAAAGAAAGAAATCGAAACTACCCACGAATTCAGAAGAGCTCCGCATCAAGCTCAAGCTTGAAGGGACGATGCTGATTATGCTGGGTTCGAAGTTCAGGAACAGGGAGTGGTTTCGGGATTTGGAACCAAACGATTTCACTCGCTACGTGGATTGGTTGTTGGGTGAGAAAGTTTATTCATTACAGATTCCAAAGGCACAAGCAGAAGGGACACAGCCCTTACACCCGCCTTGGACGGTCCTTCTGCGGTTTGAGCAGCAGGTGAGGAAAGAAGCTTATAAACAGGCCCTGCGATTCAACAGAAGCATCAGATTGACTCTTCAGGAGGCCATGGCAAATTCAGAGCTCAAGGAGGTGCACTTTGTTTCTCCAGTGGCTTTGGCAATGAACCAAAGGGTGGCCTCCGATGCAGCTTCAGCCACTCAACATGTTCTGGGAGGAGAAGATCACCAGCCAAACAAGTTTGCCAAGAAGGGAGTCAAAGGAAAGGGCCGTGGTAAGGGTGGCAGATTCGATAAGAGGTACGGCTTCATCCACTCTCAGACGCCGGATGGACGCCAAATCTGCTATTCCTTTCAAGAAGGTAAGTGCAAAGGGAATTGTGGTCGTGTACACATCTGCCAGCTATGCTTGTCAAACCATGCCTTGAAGGATTGCAAGCACAAGTTGAAAAACCCCAAAGATGGGGAGAAGAAGGCGGCTGAGTGACTACCACAGGAGCCTTCGGCACAGGAGGTTTCACCTCCGGTCAGCAATGAGAAAGACACATCAACGTCTGGGAAGTCACACAGTTGGAATGTACTTTACTTGTTCGCTGGTCCGGAACGACATGCAGACATCAAACATTACCTGTCGGAAATTGCAAATTCCCAAGGAATTACATTGAAGATGGTGGAATTCGATATACTGCGAGACAAGTCCCAAGACTTGACATCTGCAGAAGCATGGGAGGCAATTTGGTCGCGAAATTGTGCAGGCGAACTTGATTTCATAATTTTAGCTCCACCTTGCAACACATTCAGCCGGGCTCGACACAGTAAACAGTTTGGTGGACCGAAGCCTTTACGACTGCTGGAATATCCAAGGGGGTTTCCTTGGTTGAAAGAGGCGGATTTAAAGAAAATTGAAGAAGCGAATCTATTGGTGGATCGAACTTTTCTGGTGTGCCACAAGTGTGTGGAAATCAAACGAGGGTTTTTACTGGAGCATCCAGAGCAACTTGGCACTGCACATGGGTTGATTCCAGCTTCAATTTGGAATTTTCAACAATTTCTGGATTTGGAAGCGAGTCAGGCCATCTCGCAAGCTGGGATTTTTCAGTGTGAATTCGGAGCTCCTACATCTAAACCCACTCGTCTGGCTACATCTGCAATCGAAGCTTTTGAGGCGTCAGACCTTGGCAGGTTCTTGGGACCCCATAAACTGGATTCTTCCGGGGTTTATTTGGGGCCTCTGCCCAAACAATGCCCTCATGGATATCATGAACAAAAGCTCATCGGCAAGAATCAAGACGGTCAATGGAACACTGCACCTTCTGCAGCCTACCCACATAAGCTATGTGAGGCCATTGCTCAACTGATTGCGACTCATCTCCATCGTCATTCAAGGGGTGGCAGTTTGACAAAACTGGGCGATGAAGATGCTGTGGGCGATGAAGTTTCTTNGCGAATTTGTGCAGACGAATTTGATTTCATAATTTTAGCTCCACCTTGCAACACATTCAGCCGGGCTCGACACAGTAAACAGTTTGGTGGACCGAAGCCTTTACGACTGCTGGAATATCCAAGGGGGTTTCCTTGGTTGAAAGAGGCGGATTTAAAGAAAATTGAAGAAGCGAATCTATTGGTGGATCGAACTTTTCTGGTGTGCCACAAGTGTGTGGAAATCAAACGAGGGTTTTTACTGGAGCATCCAGAACAACTTGGCACTGCACATGGGTTGATTCCAGCTTCAATTTGGAATTTTCAACAATTTCTGGATTTGGAAGCGAGTCAGGCCATCTCGCAAGCTGGGATTTTTCAGTGTGAATTCGGAGCTCCTACATCTAAACCCACTCGTTTGGCTACATCTGCAATCGAAGCTTTTGAGGCATCAGACCTTGGCAGATTCTTGGGACCCCATAAACTGGATTCTTCCGGGGTTTATTTGGGGCCTCTACCCAAACAATGCCCTCATGGATATCATGAACAAAAGCTCATCGGCAAGAATCAAGACGGTCAATGGAACACTGCACCTTCTGCAGCCTACCCACATAAGCTATGTGAGGCCATTGCTGCAACTGATTGCGACTCATCTCCATCGTCATTCAAGGGGTGGCAGTTTGACAAAACTGGGCGATGAAGATTCTGTGGGCGATGAAGTTTCTGAAGGGAAAGGAGATGGTAAGGACCAAGAAGAAGAAGGAACAAAGGCCAGACAGGCCTTTGAGAAACAGGCGGTGGCTATTCATGAAGAAGAAAGTGATGATTGCTTTCATGGGCTCCTCAAGCAAGCGGCTTGGGACAATGCAGGGCTACCCATGGTTTGTCATTGGCAAAACAAGCAGAAATCCTTTGCTGACGGGGGTGGCTTGAATTCACCCGGGAGATGGGCCCCTGAGAACAGAGGGGTAAATATGGACAGTGATAAAAGGGCTTTCGTGGACAAGATGGCCTTGATGTTGCGGACCTTTCTAATGAAACATCTGCCGGATTTGAAGAGAGCAACCTTTCAGCTGGCCACTGGCAACATGATGGAATCTCCCTTTGATGAGAAGGACCTGGAGAAGCTCAGAGAAGAGTGGTTCAGCTTATTGGGGGGAGCTGCATCACTGCGGGTGAGGACACCCCATCAACCCTTTTGGCTCTTCGCAGTGGAAGAGACGTTGCAGAGATGGGGGATGAGGATTCTTACGAAGCAGCTGGGGGACAACTATGTGACCGGACGACGAGTTGGAGTGGGTAGTCCAATTGACCCAGCTCCATTGGTTTTCAGACAGAAGAGGAAGCCCAAGAAATATGACGACTCGGAGTTTAGACCCCTGGCTGAAAACTATCCTTCGGCGGCCGAAACCAAGGATATCATCTCTCGTCAGTTTGAGGAGGAAGAAAGACTGGGATGGATGTACCCTCTTTCGGAAAGGGAGGCAAAAAGACGGTTTGGAGAAAGGCTCCGAATAGCCAGTCTGGCTGCGATACCGAAGGACGAGCAGACTGTTAGGGTCATTTTCGATGGGACGCATTCAGTGCATGTCAACAACGAGATTGTTTTGTGGGACAGGCTGGAGTTTCCTTCGCCCTCAGAGCTTGCACACGTGATGGAGCATTCTCAGTCACAGGAATATGGTGTGGTCTTGAGCATAGCGGCCGATATCATGAAAGCCCACCGGAGGTTCCTTCATGCACCGGAGGACCATGGCTTTTTGGGTTGCAGAGCGGACAGCAATTCGGACACGGTTTGGATCAATCGTGTTGGGACGTTTGGGGTGGCCTGTGCTGCCGTCCACTTTGGGAGACTCGCTGGTTTGCTGTTCAGAATGGTGCTCAGGATTTTGAAGACTCAACCCTGCTTCCAACTTCTTTTTGCAGACGATTTGAAATTGGTAGTGGGAGGCGCTTCAAAGTACTGTGACTTGTGGACTATGTTGCTGGCTTGGATTATGGCTGGTACTCCGTTTAGCTGGAGAAAGTTCCGGGGCGGCATTGCTCTGGACTACGTGGGTTTGTGGACGGATTACAAGCGATTCAGGATTGGTTTGAGCGAGAAAAGAGCTACCTGGGTCATGAAGGTCATCAATGATCTAGAGGCTGCCCAATACATTATGACTGGGAGGGCTTTTGCGGAACTCCTGGGAAGGTTGGGATTCGCTGCTCAGGCTGTTCCTTGGTTACGTCCCTTGTTGGGACCTTTGTATGTGTGGGAGTCGATCCTCACACCTTTCATGGCGGCTCGGATGCCGGCACTGGTGATACTCACCTTGAAGCTTGTGGTTGAGAGGTTCGGGCGAGGCGAATTCACTTCAGAATGCTCTGCCACGGCCGAGTCCTTCAGAACGGATGCCAAGTGTGAGACTGGCCGGATCGTCCTAGGAGGATGGGAGCTGAGGGAGGATGGCAACAAGAAGCTATCACGATGGTTTTCGCTAGAGATCTTGCCTGGGACAGCCCCTTGGTTGTTCTACAAGGGCCTTGATGTCCAACGATTGAGTACCACCGCTGAACTTTTAGCCACGTATGCGGCTTTGCATGCATTCGGTCATCTCCATGGAAGGGAAAACTTCAAGTTGACTCAGTCGGTGGCGCTGATTGCGGCTGGAACGGATAATCTGGCTACGGAACAGCTTTCACGGAAAAGGCTTACAACAAAATTGCCTTTGGGTCTCTTGATTTTACAGTTTTTCACAAAGGTTTGGGACAACAGCTTGTGGGTCGATTTGAGGTGGCGTCCCAGAGAAGAGAACGTCGAAGCCGATAGGTTAACGAATTCAGTTTTCTCCGATTTTAGCGAAGCTAATAGAATCGCATTTGAATATCATCATATGGATCTCGTGGTGCTAGACCAACTTCAAGAGGTATTGGTGGAATTTGAAGAAACCACCATCAGACCTGAAGGCTCTTCCTCTATCAGAAAGGGTTTGAGCAAGAGGTTGAAGATTGAGACAAAGTCAAAATGGTGACCTGCTGATTCATCTTCGAATGGGAGACAGAAAGATCAGCAGGCGGCCTTTTTGACATCCAAAAAGAAGTTGTGTCATGGCACCACGTTGTTAATTGTATCAGGTCTCCTGAGGAGATTAACTTAGAGGTGTTCCATGCAGTGGTGGCTCAAAACTGAACCCACCCTACTCTCTTTCCCACCCAGTTTTTGCCACAATGGCCGCTGGTGTGAGGGAGACAGAAAGATCAGCAGGCGGCCCTTTTGACATCCAAAAAGAAGTTGTGTCATGGCACCACGTTGTTAAATATATATAGTTGTGCCGTTGTTGTCGTGTCGATTCCTTCCTTTGCTTCAGCTTGTTGCATGTTTCCTCGCAGTTTTTCGACGCTTTCGTGAGAGCAAGCTTTGTCAGAGATGCCAGGCTCCCATCACACAGGTGCTGGATATTCTACGTGGTTTGGACGGCTATCAGGTGCGGCTTTTTCGTGAAGAAACACCGACGGGTGAGGAAGGAGATTGATGATGTACGACCCACCAACTTCCAGCGGTTTTTCAGCGTTTTTGAAGGCAAGTTGAATCACGACTTGGGCGCCTAAAGTCCAAAGGTTGCGTTACGAAACACAGAACATGTGGTTTTTCAAGGGGATTTTTGATTGTTCCTTTGTTCCTAATTTGAGATATCCTCTAATGCCACGTTTGTATCTTTCTGTATCTCGAAAAAAAAATACATACAGGTATCATACCAGCATTCCTTGGTACACCTTGCCCTGCAATGGTAAGAGGACCTAGCTCATCCCCTGCAGTGGGGTGGGTGGTAACCATATTCAGAGTATGTTGAAGTAATAAAGATATTTCATGTATGACACGCCTGGATTCTGTAACATATCATATGTGCATAAGTATATAGAAAATATCTTGTCTTGAACATGGGTGTGTGTTTCGTTGACATCGTGCTTTTTTTCTTCCCTGTTGAACTGGGCCTGTAGGTGAAAGGATGGAGCGTGAACACTGCCGATTATCATTTGCCACAGAATCGGCTGCGGGTCACTTGGATGAGACAATGCTGGGGTCTTTTGTTGCGAAACCACTCCGGAAAAGAGGATCTGCTTTTTCTATATGAAAGACATGAAGAGACATGAGTTTTCTTCTTGTGAATCTGGAGAGTCTTGTAAAAGATGAAACGATGTAACCACCTGCGACTGCAACCGGCTTATGAAGCAGGCCTTTTTTTGCACACTATTTGTACAAACGGGACAATCTAGCTCTGAGAGTCAGGAAAATAGCGACATTTTAGTGATTTGAAGTTTCTAAAGCACGGAAAGCCAGAGATTTTGTGTTGAAAATCCATGGTGGAACCTCAGAGGTCTACATCGTTGGTGTACACCGACGTGCCAAGCTGCGCAAGCCTCTGAATGCTTGGAGTCCTTACATCCAAGAAAGCATGGCATCCACACCAAAGGCCAGGGAACTTGGAGAGCTTTTCGAGTTGATGGTGGCCAACGGATGCGACAAAAAATTTCTTGAGAGGTGGGTGAAAGAGTCATCATTTTTTATAGGGAAAGAAATGGGAAAGCCCTAATCTTTACTAGTGATGTTTGACATCTCCAGGCTTTGCTGTAGGCTTCCTGTAGGCTTCATTAATGGCTTTTTCGGGATAGATCTTTCGGAAGCTATCGGCAGAACTTTTTTGTAATATGATGAACTCGGCCAGGTCAGGCCCTCTGGAACGTTAGGATCCTGCAGTAGTCGTTATTCATTTATTTTTATTCTGCAAGGTGGAACCCCTATCCATCTTCACTAGTGGAATTTACACCGATGGGATACCTCATCGTGAGGTTCCAGCGCACTCCTTTCTCCTGGATGACGCAGAAATGGAGATTCAGGCTGAACTTGAGAGCCTCTTGGCTTGCAAGGCCACCTGGTTTTTATTTTGTGAGATGAATTGTAGAAATCGAAATGTATGTTTTGTGTAGGTTTAGCGAATATCCATTGTCTATCCGGACGGGGTATCACTTCCGTCCACTTCCAGCTTCGCAGGGCTCGAGACTTTTCGTCTAGAGCATGGAAGGACCAACCATGGTTGCTTCCTTCGCCTATTTTGAATGGAGTTTTTTTTTGTTTGTAACGCGCTACATTTTGAAATCTCCAATTATTCCATTTTTTGTAGTTTTGAAATTTCATTTTCATTTATTTTGGCAGGATTGACACTGGCCGCGAAGGACGGAAGCTTGGGATTCGTAGTCAGAGATGCAACTGGCAACTGTTTTGATTTAGTAGTTTCACAGCATTGTCACGACAGGACGCTGGAAACAAAGCCACAGCAAGTTGCGCAAGGAACTCGGAGTGAGGCTTGTGGTGGTACCATTTTCCATGACTTTTTTTGCTCCTGGAAAAACCATGGGATTCCACGGGTTTTTTGGGCAGGGCAGATGAGGGACAGTTGATCCCAAAGGGATGCGGCTGGTCACGATTTCTGAGCCATAGGACGCAGGCAGGAGAAAAAAAAAAGCCCTTAGTGGAATGATGAGGAGTACTTAAATAGCGGCCTAGCATATCCTATGTGAATTTGATGGATGAGTATTGTGGTGATTGTATTCTTGTTGTGTTGTTGGTCAACTTGAAGTTAATCCACAACTTTGCAAGAAAGCTTTCACAGAAGGCTTCCTCTTTAAAAATTCAGCACCCTGTCCGTGGTTAGGATACACTTGAACTGCAAGCCGTCCGCATGGCCAGAAAGAAGGCAGGTTGACATGATTGAGATTCCAAGTGAGTGAAGCTGGGTTGTAGCAGACTTCCCTAACCACTATGAATGATTAAGTACTAATGTGAACCCTTCCATATTGGCACTTCATCATTAGCCTTGATTTTTTGTCCAAATTTCGGCTACCAGGGCATCACCGAGGCCAAAGACGTGTTGTCTTCGTGTGCCCGGCAGGGTTGTCGTCCAACAAAATTCCACCTGGGGATGTCGGTTGATAGCACGGCCAGGGAATTCTTTGCTGAGATTTCGAGAAGCGTTTTGTATGGCTCCTTTCGAGAAGCCCAAACTCCTTGTCACTTTGGTTGCATTCTGGCAGTCTACAATACTCTCTTTTGCTAGTGTGACAATAGGTGAGGTATCCGTTCAAAAAGATGAGGTATCGAAATCAAGGACGCGACCGCCCCAAAAACGATCAAAAAACCACCGAAAACTGGGAGTTTTAGTCCGAAACCAGTGTGGATTTCAATAGTTCCAACGTTTTCAGACCGTTAAATCCCAAGTTTTTCCGCTTGAAAATCCACTCTTTCCGATTTTGTGTTTTCCGCTTCCGAAACGGCACGGCAGACCTTCCACAAGGTCTAACGCCCGGAAGTAAGATTTGGATCTTCAGCAAACAGAGGCGTTACGGTGAAAACATGCGCGATGTGTTTTGATGTTGAGAATGTGGAGAGGACACTCTGACTTGGTGCTTCAAAATTTCAGGTGGGCATTAAAAATCCAATCAAACGTAGGGGAATCTGCCCGCTATAACGGGCCTTGTGGCTTATGACTTATAATCCAAGATGTGCCCCCCAAAAAATAATTGTCATATGCCCAGGTGATCATGTACTGTTAGACCGCTTTGTCGGACAGGTGGCTAATCGGTCCCGAGATGTTGGCGTTGCAGGCGGGGTTGACCATAGTCATTGATGGTTGACATCCGTCCGAGTTGAGAGTAGCTGGTCTTAGTTTGTCCCCATCATTTGCAGGAGTTCACAATGTTTCATAGATCCCTTGATTTCCGTCCATCCGTGGTATAACCTGCAAAAATGCTCATTGACAAAGATCAAAACTGGAGTCAACCACAGATGAGAATAGATTTATAATCTTAATTCTTAATGTATGTTATGTCATATTTAGACAGTGTAAATATAACTATAGTTACTTGTGTATGGCACACATTTTTTTTGAAATTTCCTCAAAGTGCTTTTTTTAAAAAAAAACAAAGCTCAGTCCCAAATCCTATTGGATTGCTCTGCAGGGCTTTCCTGTTGATGAGCTGAACCTGGATGGATTGAAAGATCAGAACCTGCGACTTTTGGCAGGCCATATGTGTGGGTCATGTGTTCTTGTAGAGAATTTTAGCCTCAAAAATCCAGGCTTTGACCGGTTCTCTTTGCGCATATTGGCCTATTTTGTGAAAAAAGTAGACAAGCTCAGAAGATGGGTTTGATAGCCTTTGCCACTCTCGCTGCTCCTGTAGAGTTATTTGTCTTGAGTGCTTGAGGCAACGCCATGTCTGTGCCGGTGGTCGGATTATTTCTGTGCCGCGTTAGGAGGGAGCGTTCTGACATCCACACGTGTCATTGCTTTTTTGTTTGTTTTGGTGCCAAGTGAGGATCTCAACATATTCCTTTGATTTTTTTCCTAAACAGTCCAAATCCATCATTGCTCAGTAGCAGCTAGTTTAGTTGCAGCTGGATAATGTAGTTGTTAGGGGTCAAGAGATGTTACTTCTTGTCAGACGCAAATGCTGCCGTCCGAGAAAAGTCTCAGGTACCTGATCTTGGCATTCGTCCAATTTGATTCAGAGCCTGTTGCAGAGTTGGGGGTTCTCAGCGGGCCATGATCACATCAGGATGCAACAAGGTCCGACTCTGTATGTCAGATACCACAACAATTTTTGGGATATTTTTGCACAAATAGGTTGCATCAGGTCATCCTTCTTAATCCTGGAAAGTTTTACGACCCAATTCAAGGTGAATTCCTCCCCGGGCACCATGTTGACTTGATCATCGCATTGAAGGACTTTGGACTAGATCGATTTGATCCACCTCGTATCGCGAATGGCCAACGGGTATCGCGAGGTGGTACCGAACGCTGTGTTAGCAGTTGGATTTTTTTTTGGTGTCATAAGAAATTCCAGGTGCAGAATGATTTTAGGATGAGATTTATCGATTGATTTCTTTTGGGTGTTGTTTGGTGTCCAGTTTTTCCAAATCCGATTTTTTGGCTGGAAGTTCTTCATCTGCTAAAAACAACGCCAAAAAGGACAAAGACGACAAGGGACATGGAACATGCCACCGATCAGCCAGGTTCAGGCCTTGTGAGCCATTCAGATTTTGAAAGCTTTGAAAGCTTTAAACCAACCTGGTCCATGTGGAAATCTTGAGTTTGTTCAAAAAAGTGTTTGGGAAACACCCCCAGCACTCAACTAGAATAGTTCTGGACGGACTGGTTGTCTTGGACATTTGGAGATGGACCGGGCCACCCCCGTTTGACCGGCCTCCAATTCACGCCGCTACTTTTAGCGACGTGGCACTGCTTGTTGGCACTTTTTCGCACGAAAATGGCACTTCTCCACAGATGTGGGACCGGAACGACTGATGCAATGCTTACAAGATTTGTTGCCAACGGACTCATATGGTTGATGGACACTTGATTCAGTCCACCAGTAAAAATGGCTAAAGCTCGTCTCACATTTTGTTTTTTTTGGGGATAGAGAAAAATAAATCCATGAAGGACTACAACAGAGGACTCAGAAAAGTAACTGTTGGAATCAGTCCAGAGCGACAAATTCTGTTTCGGTATCGTGTGTCAGCCGATGACAATCTTGCCTTCGAGAATCAAGGAAGCAAATTTCGAGAGCAACGAGGCAAAGATTGTGATCATATTTCTTTCCATGGTCAATGTTCACAACGCTCGCTTTTCCGGCTTTCCTTGGATGGGAGCAAAAAGGGAGAACTGGCAGACACTCCGTTTCCAGCAGTATTTCTAAGAGAGACACCAGGAGTCATAGTGAACCATTGTAGTTTCAATTCAAATGGCGGACCCAAATATAGTCTGTGTCTGTGTCTGTGTTGTCTTTGTTGAAAAGGATTCTTACGTGAAAATATGATAAACTATGATATCTACTATCTATCTTGTATTCACTATCTACAAGAGATTCACCATTTTCGGGATGTTCAATTTGCCGTGGAAAAATCCATATGTTCATCCGCATCTATTTTTTGCTTCAGCTTGGTTCAAAAACGGTGCCACGGTGCCCCGGGCCAGGGGCAGGCATGGAGGGGATTTGGGACTTCACATCTACCAAAAAAATCAGATACGGGGGGGGTTCCTAAAATGGTGGTACCCAACAACCATTGGTTTTCCATAGTTTTCCTACTGAAAATGATCAGCACTTGGGGTGTGAAATGGGCCACTTAAGGAAACACCCATATGAAGGTCCTCATGTGTTATGGAAAGCATGTTTGATCAAATGCTTCCAGAGATTTGCAGTCACCACTGGGCCAGGTCAGCTCCGTGGCCATGATTAAATGCATCCTTGTCTGATGCCCAAGTTTTGTGGACATTCCTGATTACAACGCCTATGTCTTTTTGATGACAAATGATCCATGGGTTTTGCTTCACTGTTTGCAAAAGCAAAAAGCAGGAGGAAGACACTAATATAACTTATAACAACAGAAAATCTGTATGCTGCGTTCTTTTTCTTGGAATCGTAGCTACTTCGTCCAGCAGCAGTAGCGAGACGAATCATCATCGGCGTTGTCAAGTTTGTGCTGTGAACTTATTCAAGGTTGTGAACAACCAGGCAGTGACGAACCACTTGGTTGGGAAAGCGGTTGCGGCTCACTTGATTGTGCCAAAGCACTGATTGACTTTGCGCATAATTCCTGGATTTCCTATACACAAGGGATAATACCCAACACAGGTCTTGCGATATGAAACACATGTTTGTTTGTGCCAAGAATTTGACAGAAGACTGGAAGTAAAGGCCTTTGCCGCCTGATTTTTTGAAACACACGTTCTGAAGATCAACACACTTATTTTGCAGTATGAACGTGCGGCACAAGTGGAAGGCACTGTTTTTTTGCTGTCTCCAAAGTCTGAGTGAAATCTTTTACATTCGAACGCTGAAAGTATGTACAGATACAACTGGTTTTTTTGAGGATTTTCCCGGCACGTTGAAGACTTGATAGCATGAACTTGGACCTGTCCGAGTGTCAGGTCCGTAGGTCCGTATGGTTTAGACACGTCGACCGCTGGCTTCCCCGTGTTTTTGTGACAAATCTTGGTTCGAGCTTTACACAGACAAAATTATGAACGTCAATTAAGACCCATGACTCCCATGACTCTCATGACCTTTGGGTTCAATACTCATTTGCAAACTTTGCAGAATTTGGTTGTTCTGCTTGTTGCACTCGTTCATCAGCAACGTTTCTTCAAGAGTTGCTCAGCCTGCGCTCCCTGCCATCGTATTATGGTGCATGTACCAATGCCTGGATTAACGCTGGGTGCTATGATGGAAGTGATGAACGAGGCATGAAATCATGAGCCAAGATCCCCAAAATCCCCACATCTCTTGTCGTTGTTTCGTTTTCTTCACAGTTCCAAGCATGTAAATTATGGGATGTCCTCAGCACACAATCCTTTTTCTACCTGAGTCTAGAGTGTTAACTTTGCTTCCAGCATTGCAGCTACATGGGCAGGTGAAAATGACGCCGGGCAGTGGTTACCTTTCAGTGGAACCAGGAGCAATGGTTAAGGTTCTCTACATTGGCTCAGCTGATGAAGAGGGGTGCCTGCACAAAACTACTTTGTGGAGTTGATGATTGCTTTTCAAGAAGAATCGTTATCCAATATCCAGTTTTGATGGGTTGGTGAAAGTCTGCCATTAGAACAGCCGCTGCGGGCTGGAAAAATACAACTTCTTAAGCTACTCATGATGTGGGAGACAAGTCTGGTAAGGCTGTAGTTACTGTATTCGCTGGCGGTACAAGGGTTCATTGGTTCCCAGACAGCTTTCATTTCCTCCCTCAGACATTTTTCTGCTAAGGTGGATCTTTGCTGAAACAGAGTCGGCAGAGCAAGGATGGCTCAGAACTGATTCAGCGATCATCAAGGAAGTGTCATGGCAAGCAAATCTTTTGAGAAGACAAAGCACATTGCAAAAAAAAGATACTGGAATTTTACACGTATATGATATATGNATATGTTCTCTTGTTTTTTTTGTTCAGAGTGTGGTTCTCAGTGGTTTTGCACTTCATTGTTGTGGCTTCCAAGCCTGGATCCCTGGCGCCCAGAAGTTGGAGAAGAAGATCCACCGCGACACGAGGGTGGCGCTACGTGGCTGGCTTCCGGAGCGGCCGGAACACCTGCGTATCAGGAGAAACCCTGCAGTTGCTGCCGCAGATGAAGTTCTAGGTGAAATGCAGTGTGACGTCACAGGACCCCAAATTTAGGTAGCTAAACGCCAGCTAGGTAGGGAGTCCTACCCAAAAATGGTCTGGTGTTACATAATAACTCACCCAAATGACGATTCCGATATTGCAGATGTTGTTCTAAGGCGTTTCATTCCAGGAAAAAGTCACTCGCTGCAGTTGTGTGACGTTGGTTGTTGCCAGGAAGGGTGATCAGCTGCTTATTGAGAGAAGGGAACCTGGCTGGCTCTATGGATCTGTGTTCAAAGGCGACATGGAGGGACCTGGAACGGCTAAAATTGGCGATCCAACAACATGCATAGACTTGTGAAAAAAACGTATGTATATGTACATATATAGACAGGGGTTTCCAGAGAATGCTTTTTCAAAAGCAAGAATGTTCCATGTTACTGGTCCATTTGAAAAAAAATAACAAGGTAATATGGCATATGGCTCTTCTAAATTCGACACAATCATTTCGACCTAGCAAATGTGCTAGTATTAGTTAATGGAATTGCTAGTTTGTTTTTCGGACCTTGGCATATGGATAGTCATCAAACATAGACCGGAGGATACAGAGAGTTTAGGGTGTGGTGAATCAACCTCATACCTACTAATGCACCTACCACCCGTTCCACTGTCCTCCATAACCCCATTTGTTCCAGTGACTCTTTCCTTTTGCAAAGACGTGTTTTTTTTGTGTGTGAAACTTGAAGCAACTACAACTTGCAGGTGCTTTGGGTTGGTTTTCGGAGGAGGTGCTTTCAAAGCCTCCATTACCAGCTGGCCCTTTGGCTTGCATGGAGGGTGCACCACTTTCATCACGAAACTCCGCCGATGTCGGGTGGGATTGAGGTCCTAGACCTATGACGAGATCCGAACCGAATTTCCTGGTGGGACAAAGAGCCCCAAAGGTGCCCTGGGAGTATGTCCTGAAAGATCGTGGTTGCTGCTTGACTGAAGGGGATGCATGGGGATACCTAATGAAAAAGGAAATGTGAATAAAGGATGGTGACCGAGTGCCAAGAGGGCAGCAGGCTGTCTATTTCGGAACTTTTTTTTGGCAGACACTGAAAACAACACTGCTGACTTACAAAACTGACTTGCTATGGCAATCAAAAAATCAGTGCAATAGGAACGTTTTTGGGAGAGGGCCAATACAAGCATTTCACAGAAACTGAGAGTTTTTGATTCCATTATCAACTCCAAACTCATGTATGACCTTGAAACAATTCAATTAACCCCAGCAGAACGAAACAAATTCAAATGCTTTCCAAATGAAGTTCATACGCAGGAATTCTTAATATAAACTTTCATAGACTGCAGTAAACCTTAAACACATCATGGAGAAAACAAGAGTTGAAACTCTTAGGGCCTTAGGGCATGTCCTCAGAACAAACTGAAAAGATCCTCTTAGACAAGTCTTATTTAACTGTATTTCAAACTTTTCCAAGAATTTTCGATGTGAAAAGCTGTGGTAGACCAAAACTAGACAGGTTTTCAGAATCTATACAGGAGCCCTTGCAGGACCGTAGCATGGCGAATAAACCACAAGACATCACTCAACAAGATATCAAATTCCTGATTAGAACGGCCCAGGAACCGACAAGGCTCTTTTCAATAGAAGCAATCGGCTTTCAGGCTTGACAAGTATTGTAGATACGACGAAACAGCCCCTGCGTGAGATAGAAGCTGCGCAGAAGTCGTTGCAAAGCCAGTTGCCACAAGAACATTCATATTCTCCTGATGGCGCTGAGAAACAATTTAGGTTTGTCGGCAAATGGACGCCTGAAAATCCATTGGATTTCAAAATCTTCAATTTGGTGAGTTCCAAATTTTAGGTTGAAGTATTCCTCCCGGAGTAACACATGAGTTGAGACCAGGGTCCAATTACGAACAAACACCTGGTCGGCTGGCTTGCATACCGGTCGCACCAACATGGTCATAGTGAACCAACCCTTCTACAACAGCAACCATGTAACTGACGTTTCCTCAAGCTCTGATGCTAAAAAAAGCAGTGGAGTTCACTTCGGCAGCTGTCTGCTCCAACTTCTTTGGGTGCCCCTTCTGCCGGTGTCCCTGGTCCTCCTTGTTTTTCTCCTTGGGCTTCTGGGAGGCTTCCTCGCTGCCTACGGGCCTACCTCTGTTGGACCTTTGTTCCCTGAAAATTGGCTTCGAGGTTCGACCTTCTGCTCCACCTACCTCCTCTGCTGCTGGGGATATTGAGATTGCTTGTGCCAACCCAAGACCTGCCAGTTACCATCATTGGCCATGCTGCTACGGCCACCGAATTACTTTCCCTTCTCTGTTGCTTGTGTGCTTGAGGCTTTGCAGCTGTCTTGCCGAAAGACAAGGTGGCATCACTCTTGGGAACCGTGGAAGACAAGGTGGGCAAAGCTTTAGAATGCAACTCTGCGGCGGAAATCGATGGGATTTCTAAAACTTTCCAGTGCATCTTGCAATTTCTTGGTTTTGGGAAAGGGTAACAAATTGTAACAACCAGCACTCTATCTTGTTCTCAAAAACCACTTTGGGACTTTGACATCATGAAACAAATTGCACCAGCATGGCCCGCGATGTAGGCATGGAGTGCCCACTGGTCGAAACGGGTACAGCGTGGTATGGAAGATGTGGGTGGTTTTGTTTCTCGACGAAAAAGATGGGTATGTTCACCCCTGAAATACTTAGGAAACCAGTTTGTGCTCGCAGATGCTGAAGGAATCGTAACTAGCAGCCATCAGCCTTGGTGAACGTTTTGTGGTTTGAACTTTAGAAATTTATTGAAAGACCTTCAAAAGTTTGCATGTATGCCGTGTGCCTACGTAAACCTGTGTACATGTATGTGCAGCGTCAGTACATGGTGTTTGGGTGATCGTGGAACACAAATTCAGCAGATGTGTTGTCATCTGTTCTGAGATTGCACATAGTGTAGCATGAGAGAGACCGTGGGTACTGATGTTTGTTGGTGTTCACCACAACAACATAATTTAATAACCTTTACAGTAGTCTGTTTTTTGTCGATTGGAACGCATTTGACTTAAGGACAAGTAATTAACTCATGCACTGAATATGAAGGTAAGGAGCACCAGTGTCCTGACACCCTTTTCAATCTCGAAACCAGTCAGGATCGACTTGCTGGGATTAGTGGCCCTATTGCACGGGGCACGAAATGGTTTGTGAAGGAAGGCTGCACATGTTCTTACCGCTACTCTGGCCTGGACTGCTGAGTGCATATTGGGGATAGGGATGTTGGGATGGGACTTATATGGATCCTGGATACCTGATGATATTTGAATATAACTGACAGCTATGACTCTAGCAAGACGAGAAACAGAACTCCATAGACTTTGCTTGTTGAGTCGTGAAACGAATCTCCAGGAGGTGGAAGCAACTCCATTTCCGCCTTGGATGCATGAGCTTCTTAAAGATGTGATGCCTTTGTGTGGCTTTTCAGAAGAGGACAGAACAGTTACACCCCCAGAAATCTAACATAGATACCAAGTGGCTATATCTTAAAGGAGTCCACCTTTTCCAAACCATCATTTTGGGTATCCATGTTAGTTTTCGGGGGTGTAGCTTCAATGAACGGGGAGCGTTTTGTGTTTTTTTATCTCTTGTCTCGACATCATTGCACTGTAGGTTGCATGTATTTTTCAGCGATTGGTATTTTCCCAAGAAGTTGTGCTGAAGTGGCATGGGGCTTTCAGCATGTGAAGAGCTTTTGATTTGTGAGGACGATTCTCCAGAAGCAACAAAGCCTTTTGATACCCTGGTGAATCCCATAGAGTAGACTCTTTGATTTGGGATTTCCCTCAGCTTAACTTTCAGAAGTCGCACAGGACTGGCCGAATGCCTGCAATGTGAACCTCTATGTGGGGAGTGATGGTCTATCTTGGCACGCAGATGTGGCTTACATCTGAAAAAAGCTGGTAGTAGTGAGTTTCATTTTTTTTGCATTTCTTCCATTTCCTGCCACCAAAATTATTCTACAGAAAAGGTTGTCACGAATGTCCTCAGTTGACCAGAAAGGCCTTCGAGTTTGATTGAGGATGAACCTTTGATGGAGACCCACGATGGAAACTGCTGCATCATTTCGCTCTCGCTGGGTCAGGAGTTTCTCCTCAGCTGGGTCGCTGTGGGATCTCCAGCTTCAAAATTTAAAGCTGACATGACTCGATGAGCAAGGTGAATCTATTTATATAGCTATTGTTGGATCGTTCAATCCAACAAATGGTTAATTTCAGTATTAGAAATCAGGATTTCTGAAGCATTGAACCATACTTTCAATGATGATGATGATGATGATGATGATGATGATGATGATGATGATGATGATGATGATGATGACGACGACGACGACGACGACGATGACGACGACTGGATTTCTCTTTAGCACCTCCCAGTGTCAGGAGCGAACTTTCCAATTGAAACCCAATGAGCGTCAGGCCCGGGAGACCGGGAGACAACAAGGGATCTGACGAAGTGGGATGGGGGAGTTTTCAGTCTCAGTTTTCTAACGTTTTAGCGAAAAGACGGTTCAGAAAACGATTGTAAGATGTAAGGACATACCGCGTTGGTAGCAATTTGGGTGGAATTCCACCAAACTGGGATATATACAGTATTTACTAATATATTTGCGGTTGGATGGCAATAAGATTGTGTAAGTGACTTATTTCGATGCAGGTGATATTGTCATATTCCCAAAAGTAAATGATCCAAACAATGGTTAACGGTTAAGTTAAATTGAGAATGAATTGGCAAGTGCTTTGTGGAAAGAGCATATAGATTTTTGGACTTCAAAGAGAGTGATCTTCCGAGTTAGTAGTTTTTCAACTTCAATTTGGACTGAATTCCCAAAAGCAAAATCGCAACCATTGAACATTTGCCATTTTCAGTCAGAGAATATGCGTCTGGAGTGCCATGTGATCAGCAGGTGCATATAGCTGTCTATATATAAATATACGCACACACACCATTCTGCACCTACACAAGTCTAAATATATATCATATGTATATATGTATGTATCATATATTCAGAACTATGTTTCTTGAGTTGTATCAAAGCGCTTGGCCATGTGAAGCACAACAAAATGCATTTTCTTGTGTGGTTGTTTAACAACAAGAGTAAACGTCGCAAGTGTCAGGATAGTTGCAGCTCTCATTAAAAAAAAACAGCAGCTGCCTTAGAAGTGTTGTGTTGGAAGCTTTTGAGTCGCAGAGCCATGCGGCGGCTGGCAGAGTTCTTTGGCTTTACCCCACAAAGCTCTCGAGAGCCTCTTGGCGGCCAAAGAGGCGACGCGGACCACCAAAATCCTACGCAACGCGTTGATGTCATTGGGGGACCCCAAAGTTTTGGTTTGGGTGCTGAAGGTTTCGTGGTTCAGAAAGTTGTTGGGAAGCTGCTTTTTTATGAAAATGAGGTCATTATCTCTCACTTTTTCGGAGATGCCACTTTTGGCTAAGATGTTCAACAAAATTTCAGCCTAGTCACCTAAAGCTTCGAATTTGTTTTTTGGATTGGTGTTTTTTTTCCTTACTTAAAAGGAGGATTCATTTCTTGGAAAAAAACAATCAAACTCCGGAGGGCCACAGGATGAAGTTGAAGTCCTGACCACACTGGGATTCCTAAGGACCTGCATTGTACCTGTGGCAATGCCATCAGAACTGAGTCGGCGCTTTCCTGAGTTTCTGCCCACGTGGCGTCATCGTTCTGTGAGTATCGAAGTTGTTGAAGTTGACAATTTACAATTTTTTTTTGGTGGGGAATTTTGGGGACTTGTTAACATTTTGGGAATGTGTTTTTTTTTCACCCCACTTTGATGTCTCTTTATATAGACGTATGTATATATATATATATATAGGTGCAGGAATTGTAAAAGGGTGCAGCTGCCATTTGTTCAGAGTTGGTCAAGGTTTTCGTTACTTCAATTGTTCCTCCTTTTACATCAGCTTCCTCCCAAGGTAAATCATGGCAGCGCACGATTCTCCGCACACGGCTGAAGCAGGCGTTACAGCCTTCGGAGAATTGGAGCATGACGCAATTGCTGCGAGTCTCTTGTTCTTATTTCGAAGGTGGGTCCGACTACCTGGCTCGTCGTTTAAAACTGGGACCGCCGTCTGAAGAGCTTACAGGCACAGCTGAAGCAATCTTGCTTCGGGGAAATGTGGATGGGCCCGAGCCATCTGAAGTGGCACGAGGGGAAGGTACATACCAATGTGAGATAGAAAATGAACAAGGGCCCATGCTGCGGCTTCAACTGGTACGTGTTGCTGGAGGAAGTGGAAGAAGTGCAGCAAGTGTTGGAGACAGTCAAGAAGAACTGTTGGTTCCAGTAGTGAAAGCATTGTTTCAACGATTTTAATGTGTAGAAATCTGTTGAATCTATCCTGCAGCTGTACAGAACTGGCCTTCAAAGTGCCAGGGTGCAAAGGACTCAAAAAGCTGGCGGTCCAATTTCGTTGAAGGGATTGTTGCGATAGGACTGAAAGCTCATTATAAGGTCCAATCTGCTCCAAAATGATGGTGAACATCGTGAATGCAGGATCAATGCATAAGTATCAAGAGTTGGCTCTATGGCTTTACTTGCTCCAGCAGAAGCCATGGGCTGTTTTTCAAAACAGGTTGGCAACGCTTCCAACAGATCATACCAGAACATGATCATTGAAACCTACTGGATGTCGTATACATGTCATTGGGGTTGATAATTTGGTTGTGACCTTCCTACTAACTCCAACTCTTGGGACATCCCAGGAGTTGCGTATCCTAGGTCCTAGACCTCAAGGAATTTAGGTTGCTGGAGGAGTTGTAAGACTTATCATTCCGATTCTCACGAGTATTTCCAGAAAGGGGGTACATGTAGATGTGTAGGTTGGGACTTTGTTTTCAGACTTTCAGGACTTTGTTTTGATGCTTTTTTAACCTCAGATGGTCAAGTTGATCGTCCAGGAAGCTACACACGAGCTGTCTTTGGGCCATGGTGCTTTGTGCACAATGGAAGGTCAAACGCAGAGGTGCCGGGCGAATGGATTTCTGGGAAATACCGGTGGAGAAAAGCTGGACCTTTCTTTGTTGGACTTGATGTTGATATACATATACTATACTTATTATATAATCATATGTGAAAATATACTGCGCATATCATACACATTTAGAGAAAAAACACATCCTCAAATGTAGATACTGTGTTTATGTATACGAAGATCTATGCTTTTGCTGTGTATGAGGTCATTCATTCCCTTCCCCACCTCCAACATGATTCGTCAGCTGTCAACTCGCCGTACAGCTCGCCCCGCAGTCTGTATCAACATCGCGTGCTGAAAGGAGGACCTTTGATCCCATGGTCACAGAAGCACCACTTGAAAAAGTAGGAAATGCTTCTTTTTTTTCTCCTTTTTTTTGCTCTCTCTCTCTCTCTTTCTTTCTAGGTACAAGATTTCATGATATATACAATATACATATCTGAATTTATATGCAAATGCATGTTTCTGTAGATATTCTCCATGCGATTCACGTCAGAAGGCTGTATACAAAATCATTGGCGCCAGGATCAGGATTTCGCATCAACCTCACTTGGAGGTGGATTTCAAAGCATCGCAGGAACTGCCGGTCGATTTGGTGAAAACGGAGGCGTGAGTTGGACACGTTGAACAGATTGAAAAGTCTGAGATTTGTGTATATCAAATGGAGGGAACCCTAAATTTTGTTGGTTTCCTATGACTTCAATATTGAATCTTCCCAACCCCAACATTTTCGTAAGGCAGTTCTACGAATGTAAGAGTTGTGATTGCCTGGCTCCACCGAAGAATGGCGAATGTCACTGAATTGATCATGCCTTGCTGCCGCAGGTGGGTCGGACACGGCCTCGGGGCCGAGGATTCATATTGCTGTGCGCAACAACAAAAAAGGGCCGCCGGAGAGTCATGCATTTGAAAGGTATTGGTCCTTTGGCATGTTTGCCACTATTTAACAAACAATCCTACTATCCTGGTCTTTTGATGTCCTTTTGTGTTTGAGAAACTATCTCTATTGTATGTATAATATAAGACATAGATGGTTGTAAGAAGTGAGAGCTGGTAGGAGTTTTTTTTTGAAGAAATCATTGCTGGTTGGTTGAAATTATGTTAAAACATTTGTAGGATCTGAAGAGCCAACAGCGGTCACTTCTCCCAGTTGAGTCGTGGGCTTTTCGCCAGGGCAAAGCTCGACTCTTGCGGTTTTACAGCGATGTGCCAATGGACAGGTGGGACTTATTGGAGTCATATTGGACGAATTTGGGCTCAACATGATGAACGACTCCAAATTGATGGAGTTGGAATACTACCAAAAAAAAGATCCCTTATTTATAACTGTTATAGTTGTGGTTCCAAAAAAGGAAACGGGTGTGGTGAACTTGGAGCCAAACTTGCCAGTGGTTACTTGCAGGCAAAAGCACATCCTGCAGAGCATTTACCGCCTTGGCCAAGCTTCCTTGGTTATGTTCGGATTCCATTGCTGTTGATGGCAGAAATCCAGCAATGGCCAGTTGGTGGTTTACTCCCATTTTTACATCTAAATTTTTGCAGAGTTTCATACATCCCTGGATTCCAGGTCCAGGTCTGATTTTTTTTCTGTTCTTTAGAGTATCATACAGTTTTGTTGCTGATCTTTGGGGTTGGGGGGTCGCCCAACCACCAAGCATCACTCCATGATGACAGTCAGCACTCGCGCCGACGAGAATTGCTGCTGTTTCGTAGAGGAGTTTGGATTCTCCAAATGGGGGAAGGGTAGTAAGTGTACTTCACTGCATGAATATACCGTCCAGAAGTGTAAAGTATAGTTAAAACATGGAAACTAGAAATTGTACAGGACAATTGATATTCTACCTACTTCAGGATGATTAGAACTTTTCATAATTTTGGGAAGTACGTTTGTGGCCGGAAGAGATCAAAGTTTAAACACTGAATCTTATCCATGCACACGGTCGCTTTTTCCTTTGCCCTTCTCTTTTTGTGTATGTTTTTGTTGGTTTCTGCTTCCCATACTGACTTTCCCACATTTTTTCACATCTTCTTTGATTCATCCTGTCGTTGTTTTTGGCGATCCTGCAGGATGACAGTTTGTTTGGCCCTGATCACAAGATCATCTATAGGCCGCCAGCGATCTTTTGCATTGTCCCCGAGCTTGCGTTGCCGACACAAACAACCGAAGAGAGAAGCGTGCATGTTTCCGTATATTTTAAATGCATGGAAATGCACTAACAGTGATTTACACGTCATGGCTTACAGGCCAAGGGTGTTTTTTTTTGAAGGGAAGACACATTTGCTGAAAGTTCACTACGTGCCAGACACTTTGCGACGTTGTACTTTATCTTCGTTGCTGACAGTGCGGAGAGTGAATTGGGCGTTCTAGATCTTATACAGGCGTCGGCCAACAGTTCTGTGACTTTTGTCTACTTTTCAGCTCGGAGAGAATACCATATAATGCAATGTCTTAATCAATCTATTACTAACCTGTCACGGAACTAACTTTAAATCTGCGGCGAAAATGGCCATTTCAAATAGAAAACCTGCAACCAACTCGGGACGTGCAATTTGATTCATAACAAGTGATTCAAAGTGATAGCCTGTCAGGTCTTTGTCCAAGTTCTTGACTCTTGTTTTGAGAATGTTTGCGAGCTTGATTTGATCTACCACTTTGACAGAGTCTGGGATCTCAGCTTAAAGTGCATCCATCTATCAGATATGTGGGCATAGACTGATCCTCAAAGTATGCATAGGAATGTACCTTTGTACATTTCTTTCAATATGCCTATAACTATCTGAGTGTAGACGCCCACATCTTTGAGTACAGTATGTTATACATATATTTATTTGCATTTGCAGCTTGAGTAGGGAGCAGCTTCTGGATTCCCAGGTGAATTACATCCTTGACGAAATTGTCATGGCTGGCATGGTCTTGGAAACCAATGCTGACCTGATTTTAGAGGCCATCAAGGACGGACTGCATAGATTTATGGATTGAATTGGGATGCTTCAGATGCACCAGCTCTTTCTGTATTTTTTTTTACTGTACCTACTGTTTTCTGGATGTCTCCCTTCTCTTGTCCAATTCTGCAGTTGTAGTTGTTGCTGTTTTCTTTGCGGGGGTTTCATGTGTATACCAATTTGCTTTCATCTACTTTCATTCGTCTTCCAGTTCACCGTGCTGAGCTTCGCCGAATCTCTTCCCTATTCCTACGTACACACATGTATTGAATGAATATTCTCATGTCCGCAGCTTTCTTTACGGTATCTTCTTACAAATATCTCTGATACATGGCACACCCTGGTCTTGAGCCGAAACGTGGCCAACAAACATCTTCAAAAACATATCTAGCTGGATCTCTTTGAACACACAAAGAGATTTTGTATTGGCACCCCTTATCATCCATATAGAACCCATTGGAAGATCCAGGTACCTTTACATTCTGTGGATTTTCTTGGTCTCTAAAGGGTTTCTGTCTTCCAACAGGAGCCCCCGCTCTCCAACTTTTTAACCTCTAGAAATGATGCTGTTCCATTTAGCGACTTTGAGATGTTTGAGATTTCCTTTCCGATTTTTTCGGAGATTTTTCGGATTTTGTCTGTATTTCTATCGACTCTTATGGCACGGCAGACTGAGATCGATTGTAGCTCCCAGGAGACGAAGAAGTTGGAACAAGAAGGATCGACCTTCGGCTTTTGAGGGTCGCAACTCGCCGGACCCTTCCGCGGGTCCTGTGCAGCTACCGTAGATACACTTTCCTGGTAGCTGCAAGAAACTACAGGAAAAAAGTGGTCAACATAGTGTGAAACCTGATGTTACAGCAATTAAATCAAAAGAACAAAGCTTAGTTGAAAAGCGTCAGAAGAAGATGCAAGAAGCATTCTCTGAGGCAGAAGAAAAATGCGTGATTGCCTCTCTCTTTTTTGTTTGCGACTTTTTGCTGTGCTGCTGTCAGCCTGGAAACTACAATCTGGAATTTGAAGTTCACCCGTTCCAACAGGTTGCTTTCCTTTGACTCGGCATTCTATCTGCAGAATTCCAAGCTGATAGTAGGTCAGCAGTGAAACGAAAGGACATCACGGAAGCTGCTACAAGTAGCCAGTAAGGAACACGGCGCTGCAAAATGCTATGCCGGACACACACTTGAAAACACACCGTAAATGATCCACTCATCTCAAGCCTCCCCCCCAAAAACCGCTTTTTTATTTTTCCCACTGTACATTTCCACAAAAATCTGCCAAGCCAAAAGTGCTGGCGAAAATTTCGTGTTGCCATGGATGAAAGACTTTGATGATTTCCTGAATGCTTCAGGGGATGAAGAGGACAGACATTTGGAGAAACCCAAGGGTCGCTCCACTCGTGGTGGGAGTCCCTCATATCGTGGAGGTCGTGGAGGGGGTCGTGATGCCTTCAGTATCGGAAGAGGTTGGGGGGCGTTTTGGGGTCGTGAGTGTGGGCCCTGCGAACAGTATGGCAAAAAAAACGGGCAAGTTTCACAAGTTGCAACATGATCGTTATGATGTGTTTGTTTTTTTTTGGGAAGTACAGTCTCTTTTTGTTGTTGTTCTTTGAAATACAGAGGCTCTTGAGACATGACATCTTGAAACTCTTTTTTCAATTGCAGCATGGATTTCAAGGTGGTGATCCATATGGTTCCATTGAGCTGCCCGATAATTGGCAACCTCCCAAGACGCGCGAAGCGAAATCGAAGACGGTCGGCCGGAGCGGTTCACGTGGTGAACGCAGTGAGCCAGCATCTTCTCCGTCCGCAACAACTCGAAGCGCAGCACGTTCGAAGGGGGGAGCGATGGGAGGAGCTACACCATCAGCAAAGTCTGAACCTGCGAAGAAAGCAGTTTCCTCCGATTCTGAAAGCTCTGGCGCTGGGCAGAGTGAGAGTGGCGAGAATGGACCTGTGTCATTATTTGCAAACTACAAGGCAGATATTGACCAGCAGCTTCGGGAGTCTCAGGAAGAATTGAAAAGACAAGAGGAGGAAAAGGAAAGAAAGAAGGAGGAAGAAGAGCGCAAGAAAGCTGAAGAAGCCAAGAGAAAAGAGGAGGAAAAGAAAGCCGAGGCAGCGAGGTTAGAGGAGAAGAGGCGCGAAGAGGAAGCGAAGAAACAGGAGGAAAGGAAAAGGAAAGAAGAGGAGGCTAAGCGGGCAGAAGAGGAGGCGAAGAAAAGAGCGGAAGAAGAGGCCAAAAAAAGAGAAGAAGAGCGAGAAAGACAAGAAGCAGAGGAGGCAAAAAAGAAAGAAAAGGAAGAACAATTGAGACGTGAGGAAGAGATGCGAAAGCAGGAAGAAGAGCGAAAGCAGCTAAAAGCAGAGGCTCAACAGGAAGAAGAGCGACGCAGACAAGAGGCTGAGGAAACCAAAAGGAAGGAAGAGGAACAGCACAGGAGGGAAGAGGAACAGCACAGGAGGGAAGAGGAAGGGATACGACAAAGGGAGGAGCAGAGGATACAAGCAGAGGCCGAGGAGGAAAGGAAGAGGCGAGAGGCCGAGGCATTGTTGAAAGCTGAGGAGGCACAGAGAAAACAAGTGAAATTAGAACATGTTGAGAAGAAGGATGAAGAGAAGTTGCTGCCACCTAGGAAGGAAGCTGAGCAAGAAAGAAAACACCAGGACAGTTGTAGCCACTAGTTCTTGCCGTACTTGTTTTTTTTCCCCATGGTCAATGTGTCAGAGCTCCTCTTAGTGGAGAAAGCGCCCACACACAACCACCTACCATGACAATAGCTACATGCAGTTTTATATGCACCTACATCGACTGCCAGCTTTTCGTTGGCAACACAGTGTACGAACGACTGATGGGTTATAACATAGGGCAATCAAGCGGTTGCTACCTCCCCTCCAATAGCTCTAATGCTGAGCAAGCTGCAAAGTGCATGTTTTTGCCTACGGCCCGAAAACCGGGGCAGCGTTTTTACGTTTTCTTGTTTTCAAAGTCCGAGTGCTACGCAATGGACTGCTTCGGTACATACTCTAACACATGTCCGAACCTTATATAATGTAACCCGTGCTCAAAGTGCTACGCAATGGACTGCTTCGGTACATACTCTAACACATGTCCGAACCTTAATGTAACCCGTGTTCAAAGTGCTACGCAATGGACTGCTTCGGTACAAACTGTAACACATGTCCAAACCTTAATGTAATCCGTGTTCAAAGTGCTACGCAATGGACTGCTTCGGTACATAATCTAACACATGTCCAAACCTGAATGTAATCTGTGTTCAAAGTGCTATGCAATGGACTGCTTCGGTACATACTCTAACACATGTCCGAACCTTAATGTAACCCGTGTTCAAAGTGCTACGCAATGGACAGCTTCGGTACATACTCTAACACATGTCCGAACCTTAATGTAACCCGTGTTCAAAGTGCATCGGAATGACAACGTTGCACAGATAACAGCTAAGACTCTACGAAAACAGATGTGATGAAAAAAACCTGCACGCTGCCCGCGTTTCCATTGGGATCTGCAAAAAAACGTCGTTTTTCTACAACGAGAGCTTCATTTTCTGTTTTTACACCTCTGAAAATTTCGCACGGTTTTGGGTGGTCTTGACAAGATGAAATGCACTTGTCGTTGTGGTAAAACAGTGATTTTTGTAGATCACAATAGCATGTGTGGATCTTAAAAAAACGTGAAAACGCTACCCCGGTTTCCGGGCCGTTCGGATGTTTTTGTTAGGAGAGAGAATGCTGCCTGTACCTTGCAATTTGATATGCTTGAATTCATTGTGCAAGTCGCACAGGCAGCATCTTGATGTTGCTCTAATTTGCCCCAGCTTAGGATGCCAGTAGTCGAGTCACCGGCTATCCATACCATGTCCTTGAATCTCATCCAGTGGACTTTAATTAGTCACCTAGCTCTGTGTGTGAAGCTGAAAAGCTTGAAACATGGTGAAAGGCAGAGGTTGAAACAACGAACTCAGAGCAACCTTCGCAAGGTCACCCCAAGAATCAACGCCAACCGCAGCGATTGGTTTATGTGCGAAGGTGCATGCCTATGGCCACCAAATGTACGCAAATGTGGCAATGCGACGTACGGTACTGCGTACACAACAATCAACGGACATATTAGTGCAGGTGTAGATACGTGCTTACACGCATATCTATTTGTGTACACACTAACTTATACTTTCTACTGTCCGTGCAGTCAGACACCCCTACACGCTTGCATTTGCACACTTCTGCACACACTACGAGGGGCATTTTGTTCGTTTTCTTTTTTGATAGTGTTATTTTTGTCCTGTCCTCTGGGTTCCTCCAGCCGCTTTGGTCCTCCTGTATGCCTGGAGGCGGAAGGGGCTCCGCCGTCCCCAACCCCCTTCTTCTTTGAGATATTTTAAAGCTGAAGTCCGAAAGTGTTACTGCTACTTGAATTTGTTTGCGAAAAAAAGAAGTTTGAACTCCTTTCAATTGTACTCCTTCTTGTTGATGTTGGTTGTTGGGGGCTGGAAGGATCCAGCAAAACCGGGCAGCCAAGAAACAGGTGGTTTTGTTGGGAGGGCTGGGAGGTGCCTCAAGGGCCTTTTTGGGGGGTGCATTTTTTGCAGGAGAAAGAACGAACGCCTGCAACATCTCCAGCTTCCTCGGTGAGAGTTGCTTCACCATCATTCTCAGCATCACCTGTTCGTTCAGCTTCACCATCAGCAACAATTCCAATCCCTCCAGCGAGCAGTCCAAGAGCACAGAGTCCCCCTCCTCCACCACGAAGTCCATCTCCAACAGCATCTCTAAATCTTTCACAGAATCTTGGAAGTTCAACCTTCTCGCGAGTTCAAAGTCAAACTCCTCCAAATGTAAGTTCACAAGCTCCAGCTCCACCAGCTCCTCAGCTCATTCGATCAACAAGTTCCATTCCACCAGCTCCACGTTTGCCATTGCCAGCACGTACCCTAGAGGTACCTAACGATGAGCGTGTTGCTACTAACAGTCTTCCCTTGATGCCACATGATCTTAGTGGATCTCGTGGATCTATTGCACCTTTAGGTGCTGCTCCAGGACCAGCACATCCTTCAGATCGTTGGTGCCTTCCTTGTGATGATGGTAAGCTTTTGGTCTTACGTTCCACAGAATCAGCGGAACAACAAGAGATGACAGCTTATTGGCGTGCACAGGCGAGGGGTCAAGTATTAGATGCTCCCAGATTTCCAGAAAATTCGCTGATGGGTTCAGTAACTAGTGAACCTTCGCCAGCTGGGAGCCGGCACCCGGAACATGACGGGCCAGATCCAGCTTTATTGGAATTGGCGCAGCGAGTGGATCGGATGAAGCTGGAAAAATGCCAAAGCGAGATTCAAGGCGATGCTTTTTTTTGCAGATGTTTCGAAGACGTTTAAGAAGTTATATAAATGATTCGAAGGTTTTGGAAATTACCAACGTTTCTATTCCATTTTGTCATCTTTAATTGTAGGTCTTTTGAGCGTTTAGTTTTTGTTGCCTTTTTTTTTCCGAGACATTATTACGGTAGGCAATGATTCCGGTATGGGAAATAAGCTGAAATGGACCTGTGCAGAGGCATGATTCGATTCCCCCCTGTATTGGAAGGGTCAAACTACGCACATGTATGCAGAAATCTGAATGACTTGCCCTTGATACTGTTGCTGGAAGAAATCCTGCACCAGTTGATACTTTATCCCATTATTGACAGGGTTTTCATCCTAGGTGGCGCAGGATTTCTTCCATGAACAGTAGTGCAGTATTTGTGTTGGTAGTATCATGACCCCTGTTCTAGGCAGTTGGGATTAAGCTTAGCCTCTGTCACTAGTTGCACCTGCGGCATTTTCTTCAGCGAGTTGCATGTTTCCTGAAGCATTAGAAATTAGAATCCATCAACCATGACTTTTCCGGGGAAAAAACACCACCATTCAACGCATTCAACCCATGGTTTTCTTGTCTTTTTCGAAAAGCAGCTCCTTTTTTGTGGTAGGCTTGAAGAAGAAATTGGTTCTGCTGGAAGAGTTCAACAGTGACCTCGTGAAGTTGAAAACGACTGCAGAGGAGGAAGCCATGCAACTGGATCAACAGCTGATGCGATCGAGAATGGAGAATAAGAAGTTGCAGGACCCTCGAGACTACCACAACAAACCCCGGGTCTAGAAATAGAGACATGGAACCCATCATTTACAGAACGGAAAACGTGGATGCATCTATGTTATATATAGTATGAGATTTAAATATTGTAGATGATAGTATATTTGCGTACATCAAATTATGAAGTGTGGATAGTGGGATTGTGTCCACGCTGTTGAGGTCTTTCCTAATAATGTGGTCATCTCATGCAATGATATAAGTAACAATGTTGCTGCCTATCCATCTACCTATTTGTGTTGCTAGAGGCATGTGCACCAAGCTTTCTCTATGCTCAATCATGAAACATAATGTCTGAGGATTTCATGCTTTCTCCAAATGTCTTGGCCCAGGATTCACTGAGCAACCAGGCAAATCAACTGAAAGAGTTGAGAGATGCAAAGATCTCACAGGATGAACAGGTCCAAGAAGCCCAGGTCGGAAACGGAAAAGAACATTTGCCAGTGTTTCTCAAAAAAAAGGCCCCGAGACCTTTTGAGGTAGTTGGGGGTTACCTAATTTTGAGACATGTGAGAGTCATGCCTTCTCATCACACGTTGTCTTTCATCACAATGGCCCAATCTGATCCTGGGACAGGAGCAAATGTCAGCAGCGGCTCAGCAGGTCGTAGAAGCTACCAGTGCCTCGAGATGAATGGACTTTCAAGATTTTTATCTTCAGAATTGTCTTTGTCACAAGCGGGCATATAGATCATTTTTTGTTGATTCTGATCATAGTTGCGTAGTCATATAGTCATATACCTGACCTGTTTTCAAGATGTGCATTTGGATAAGACATATTGGGGTTCCCGGTATAAGGCTTTAGATATGGGTGTGTGAATGTGTATATATATATAAACATACTATGCTATATACATGATATATCATATATGTTTGCCTATGATCGTCATAAATGATTGCTGGCAGTTGCTGAGGCAAACAAGCCGTTTTGTCCCAACGAGTGGCTTCTCTGTCACAAGAGTTAGCAGGTCTTCGTGAGGAGCGGGACACCTTGAAGGAAGACCTGGCGGCGATGTGTTCCAAGGACAAAGACGTGGAGACGCGGCTAGAGCAAAGTTCGACGACCCCCAAAGCTTTGTTGGGTCGAATGCAAGCTGAGCTAGCCATGTCGGAAAAAATGCTCCGTGCCTGTGAAAAAGAGAATGAAAATTTGGCACAACAAAATAGACAGCTTCGACAAGGGGCAAGGCTACAAAAAGAGGAGGTGGATGGAAGGCAATTACAACTTGTTGCTGAATTGAATGCTGCCAAAGCTGAGGCAGATACCAATCCAGCTAGCATGCGTCGTGTTGCTGACCTTGAGCGTGAATTAGTGGCAGCCAAGGAGCGTGCAGATGAACATGCAAGGGAATTGGAAAGGTGCCGTGAGGCAAAAAGACAACTTGAAAGGGAGATCATTGCTGGACCTTCGAAACCTTCCAACCAAGAAAAGATAGAAGCTGTAGAAACGAGATGTGCATTGGCCCAGTCTGAAGTTGCAGAGATGCAAGAGAAACTTCAATATTATGCACAGAGTCAGCAAGCCATGGAAGAAGATCGAAGACAAGTTGCTTCGTTGTCTGAAGAATTGCGAGCAGCTAAGACGGAAAATGTGGATTTGAGGAGAAGACCGGGACTTAAGGAAGCCAGCAAGAAGATTGCAGAGTTACGTCGTCAGAACGAGGAGCTGAATGAATGTTTGCGAAAGCGTCATCCTGACAGCATTTTGGCTTTGATCAAGGCTTGTGAACCAGCACCTGAAGAGAGACGTGAATTACGAGACTTGAAAGGTCGAATTGTTGAATTGGAAGCACAGTTACAGGAACGTGATGCCATGTATGATCGTCGTATTCGAGGTTTGCGTGCTCAATATGATCACATGCGACATGAATACGAACGTCGTTCGGAGATCAAGAAAGACAAGGAAGATTTAGTGGAACCTGCAAGGAGGGTGGGACCAGATCATGAAGCTGTTTTACAAGCTCGGATTAAAGATTTGGAACGACAAGTGGAACATACCAAATCATACTATCTTTCGAAACTGCGAAAGCGTGAACCTTTGGTACCACCCTGGAAACCCAGTGGCAAATCAATGAATCATGCTTCTCAAAATGAAGCGCGACTTCAACAATTGCAACAACAACTACAGGAGCGTGAGCAACGTATTGCTGAACTTGAAAGTTTCTCACAGATGGCTCCTCAAGTTACCGAAAGAAAACCTTCACCAAGACATTCACCTCCATCAGCTCCAATTCCTCCTCCTCGGGTCCCGACAACCTCAATGACTTCCACTTTAGTCAGACTTTTCATGGCATCACCTGAAGGTTCAGCAGTAGTAGCTCTTTGTACTGCCCAACATTGGCTTTCCCAAGCAACACGTTTGGAGCGTTATGAAGAGGCGAATGTGCTTTGGGTTTTTTGCTGGAAGTTTGTCATGGGAGGTACACCTGAGCTGATTTGATTTCTCTCTCCCCCAAAAAATAGATTCTTAATGCAGGTGCCTTGAAGGTGTGACTCGAAATACAACAAAAATCTCGGCAGGTCGCTGCTCATGCGGAGATGTTGGTTCCTCTTTTTCTGGCCGCTGAATCTGCTGCCACCAAAGGGCCAGTTGAGATGGAGATGTCTGCTGGCTATGATGCGTATGGCACGCATCAGGTCTTGCTCCAACAGGATGATGCGTTGAGGCGCCACGGCAGGTGTAGATAGACAATGCATCAATTCCTGCAACTGGAACCATCTGATATCACTTGTCTCACTAATCTTGGATTCTAATTTAGTTTCATTCATTATTTCTTTTGGGCATTATTTGCATCCTGTATTGTGTCTCTTGACTCACTATTTGGCATATATTCAGTGTAACGAAACGAACGTTTCTCGTGACAGACTGGAGATGCCATTGCTACCAAGCAGTGTATGGAAAGCTTGGCGCCATACCATGCAACGTGTGGCTGTTTTGGGATCACAAGCGAGCCTCGGAACTAGGCACCTCTATGAGTGCGAGGGATTTTTACAAACGCTTTCCCGGTTTGGAACGGTGGGAGATGTGATGGGTTCCTTGGGGAGGTATCACAAATTGATTTGTTGGTTTCTATCTGATTGTTGTTGTTTTTCACGCTCTTGGTCTCATAAAGTCTGATATGCAGAACTAAAGACCACCCGAAAGGAAGAGTTTGAGAAAAAAAAAGGTGCATGCCAAAAAAACGGTATCCAGAAAAGATAATGCCGAATATCTATTTGTTTCAACTTTCAGACTGTGTTTTTTTTGATCTTACCATTCTTCTTGTTGCCATCACTTGGATGTTGGCGTTTATCCAACCGACCAAGGGTGGGTCCGGGCCTCGGGTGTCCCGAAACCTCGGGCAGCTTCGGCCAGGCCGAAAGGGCAGCTTTTAGAGGCGATGATGGAGATGCGTCAAGGAGCTGAGGCCTCCGGAAAGGTTGAGATGAGGATGAGCAAATCGATCAACCATTGGGTTGGAGGAGTTTTTGTTGGAGGGGGAGACACCTTCCAATAGATATCACTTATTTATAGTACATCCATCTTTTTTTTTGTTTGGGGGTGTGGGGGGGGGTTGGTTTGAAAAAAGAGACGTGTGTGTGTTTTTTTGTGGGGATTTTTTTCAAAGCTGGTAGTTTTTGAAGGATTTATTTTAAGATGGACATATTTCATATAAGTAACTCCTCCAAAAATGCTGGATAGATCTTTTTGAGAATGGCCGTTGGGAATGATGGTCTCGGAATATAAGGGGAGTGATGAAGCATGTAGCATCCCTATTGACATTATTAGATACATGTTATTTACACTACTTGTGATCAGTCAGTGTGGTCAGATGACCATCCAAGTTTGCTTCTTCCGGTTTCGGCCTCGGTTCAATCCCATCCAACTTGTGGTGACTTCAGGCTGTGATTCAGCAATTGCTGGAGCCTTCAGGCCTCTGCAGACGAATCAATTCAGTGAGGGAAACTTTTTGCAGTAGTTTTGTAAAGCTTTTTCTCTCCACTCTACACATGGAAAAACACTGAGGCACTAGCTTGGAACTTGGAGTTGTTTTTTGTTGAATCGAAAAAGTGACTTGAGGCCTCAAACTTAGGATACCCCAATTTTGCAAAATTGGGGGCCTTATTTGGATATGTGTCGAAGTTCCGACCAACAATTTGGGGTTTTTTACCGGGAAAACCCGGGTAAAAAAACGTCGTGCAGGTGAAACGCGGAGCTTGGAATCCATCTTGCCAAGGCAAAGGTTCAACAAACCACAGCGAAAGGAGGGTGTTAAAAAGGGAAGGAACACAGGATACACTGAATCTCTTATAGAACTTTATAATAGATTCTTTTGTGAAAACTTAGTGGCTTAATTTTTTTTAAAGCATTTTTTGTTTTCGTTGTTGATGCCAGTTTTTGGGGAAATGCTGCGATTAGCTGTGTTAGATTTCTTTTGGCATGTGATCACCGACTCAGTTGATATGAGTTCGACCATCAAAACACAGCAGGCAGAGCCGCAAATTTGCTCTAATCCAGTTGGGTATCCACTCGAATAGATGCATCTTCAACATCTCATCATGAAGGGGTCCCCTGAAAAAAAAAAGAAATCACATCCATGAAGTTGGTCAATTTCAGGAATGAAGTTGCTCAGATTATGGGTCTCCTATTTTTTCTCAAAGATGCAGCTACAAAGGCTGTAGACTTTACGAGGCTCTCACTAGAAGCGGTTCGAGAAGACTTGGATCGACAATGTGAGGATCAGGCAGGGAAATTTTAGGGGGTTCCAATTTTTATAGGGAACTTTTTGATGTCATCTTATGGAAAGTATATGGAAAGGGGTGAAAAACCGTTTCACCATGTTTTTGTTTGAGAAGGGTTTGATATAGTATGATATACTTAAGATTCCACTCTTGGAATCATATATAGATCTGGGAAACTTTGGAATTCGAACGAAATGAATCATTTTTTGTTTCTTTTTTAGATTCTAGATTTTGTTTGTCAACTTGATCCTTTAAAGATTTGAGCCACTTGAAGTGTCTTTTCTTTTTGGCTAAGCACGGCTGTATTTTTTCCTGCGCACCAAGAAGTCTCCTCTGTCAGACAGGTAAGGTTGAGACTCTTGGAAGATGCAGAGGCACAAGCTGAACCTTGAAGATTGAAGTAGTTCAAGGGTCGAAGTTGATTGATGAAAACCTAACTGGGAATCTTAAAAAAGCGATGATTTCCGACAAGGACTTCCATTTTCCTGGTTGGATGTTAGTTTTTCCTGTTGGTGATCTAAATAAGATTTGGTGATTACCATCAAAAACGACCCTCATTTGGTGTTTGCCAGATTGGACTGTGATCAAGCATGAGATTTTTTGGAGGACGAAGCAACCTGAGTGTCAGCTCTTCAATCTAGCAATCGTGCTAAGGAGGTTTCATCATCTTCTCATCTTACTGTGTGTTTTTTTGGGCATGTCTTTGTTTTTTTTTGAAGGCTCTTTCCTACAGTCTTTTGCCTGAAACCGTAGTGTTTCACCGGGGTAATGAAAGGCACAAGCGGGCTTGGATCATCGTCTTCCTTGGGCTGAACTTCTGGTCTCTCGCTTTCGTTGGGATGGTGCAAGTTGGGGCAGCCGTGAATTTGTTGGATTCCCTACACCCAGGCATTGCAGCAGGATTCCATCATAATTCTAAGGTTTTTTTCCCTGAACGTATGGTGTTTGGATTCCATCTTTTTTTGATTCAGTACCACACACATTTTTTGGACATCTTTTTTAGGCAGCAGGAAACTCAAAATTCATAATTCCTTCGTATTCTTGTGATTCCCTGCGCTTGTTTTTCTTCGAGAAAACTCCGTTTCTTTTCCATTTTTTGCTCTTAGTCTTGCTGATTTTGGAGCTGTTGGCTTCAGGCAGTCCTCGTTCGTTCCGGTATCTCTAAACCATGCCTGGACTTGTGGGGGTTCTCAGATGCAGGAAGCAGACATGTCTGCCAATTTTATATCCAACAGTCTGGTGGTAGCAATACGTCTAAGGCCTATGAACCATTTAAGAACGAATCATATATACCAATCCAACAATTCAAGGGCAAATGAAACTTGCAAATCTGGAGTTTTCTTCTGTGTTTTTCATGTGAACTTTCCATAAGACCTTGAGATTTACAGAGCCATCAAACATCGTGGAACACATCCCTGCTGCCAAGTTTGCTCAGAAGGAGCGCCAGTAGGTCACCAGGGGTTCGCTGTGTGAGTTGCTCCCCCTTTGTCCGTGAAATCCTGGAAGATACGTCAGCTGCTTGGCTGATTGAAATCAAGGGATTCACAGTTTTTGACCCTGAGTGAAATCTTTGAGGGACATCTGTGATGAGGAGACCATATTTTTTTTGATAATAACAAATTCCTAGCAGCTGATGGCAGCTGCTTGTAGGCGGCCACCGAAAGCAATGATTTCCAGGTTGTGCAAATTATTTCGAAAAGTCTTTTTGGAATTTTCGCAGACATTTTGTTGCAAGGATCCATGTTGATCATGTCTCTTCGAATCTGCTTCTTGACCTTTCTCACAGCTCAAGGAGCTCCGATAGGTTTGCTCCCTGATTTGTTTCGATGTGGACATGATTTTCCGGAACAACCTATTGGTGTTTTCAACATTGCTGAACGAAGATAACATTTTGCACTCGTTGACTTTACGCTGTTTGGATCATTTTGGATCATTTTGTCGTTAAAACCTGTCGGTTTTTCATGGACATCGTGGGTTTTTTTCCGGGCTATGAATCGAATCATTTGAAGCCATATATTTGGTGCAGGATCAGAGCCACAAATACAGCGCCACCTCCAGTCTCTTGGATTCAAGGAAGAAAAACACTCAGCATTGATGACATATGCCTATCTAAACCTACATACATTACCTGCATACCTACAGACGTAAATACATACATGCCCACCTGCCTACATACAACCATACATTACTTTTGCATTGCATTGCATACTTGCAGACATACATGCACAGGTATCACGTTCCAGTGACCACTGGCACATGATTCATGCTAAGGTTGGAAATCTCGGCGGCTGGAGTGGAAAAGTCACAGATCTACATGCGCCGGGAGGTGTGAGATCCGACAAAAGCCTGGGATGACGTTCGACCCTAAAAATGAAGGAGCTGAAAAAAAGGTAGATTCAGTGGTTTCCAAAGGAAATAAATACCAACAATTTCTCAAGGGAACTGTTGCTTCCTACTGTACCAGTGTTGGATTCACCTGTGTTTTTTTCTTTGGATATTCCGAAAATAGTTGATGCAAAACAACTTCGAGAGGCGAGCGATGCTGAACATGAGAGCCTCAGCCGAGCTTCTCAAACTTGCAAGAAGCCATGGGCCGTTTTGAGCTGTGATGAAATCGACGGTTCAAAAAACCTGTTGACAGTTGACACCCTAAGAAGAATCAGGTTTTGAGAACGGATTTTTTTGCAGAAAACTTTCAGTTTTCAAAAAGGTGAAGGTTTTTTTTTTGCTTCCCCAAAAAAACCATGGTTTGGGGCTTCCGCCACATTTCACGGGTTGAATTGAATGGTACCAAGGTTCGAGATGATTGCACTGGATTGAAAGTGGCAACTGCCTGTTCAAGTGCTGAAACTCGCCTGTGGCATCCATATGACACCTTCATTTGGATATGTCTTTCAATAAGATTCCGAACCTGCAAGTTTCGAGTTTCCTGCCGGTTGTTGGTCCATTGGATATCCATCAGCTCCTGGAGGATGTAAATTGTAAATCATGTCTGGAAGGTCACAGGATGCATTTCCAACGAAAGATGTCCTTGAACATGCAGTGCCCCACATTATCCAAGGATGTGAACGGCTCCGCAGCATCATGTGAAAGTTACAAAGCACCCAAAGGCGCCGAATTTTTTTCCAATTTTGCGAAAGGCGAAATCGAAACCAAAGATGAATGAAACTTTGCTTTTGGAGTAAAGGAGGATCCAGCAAGCCACAAAAACATGATAGTCAACTTGAATTTTGATAGCCAGATGGACTCAGATCCTTTACTATTTGGTGATCATTTTTTGAGAAGTTACACCTGATGCCCAAACCTGCGATCCCGACCAACTCCAAGTGCTGATTGAACGCAGGAGCTGCTTTCTATCGTTGTACTTGGAAGCGGTCCGTCCGCTTCTCAGCACCAAGGAGATGAAAGTGGTTGATGACGGCAGGTCTCCGCCCCAATTTTTAGGTCGCTTCAAAAAGCAAGCCACAAAAAGCTGGGTGGTCTGGTTGATGGTTGAAAAACATACAAAAGTTTTTTAGCAACACAAAGGTTGGAAAGTTTTTTTCTGTTTTTTCTGGTTGGCCAACAAGGAACCCAATCATGGTGATGAACCAGGAATGCCTCCCGAATGCTATTTAGATGAGAAGGCCATGTCGCAAGCACTGTTTGCTCCAGGTAATTCAGGTTGACAGGCATTACGTTACGCATCACAGTCTTTTTGGTATTTTTCCACTATTTGATCTTATGTTTTGAACAACTACATCTTCCGTAGTCTCCCCTTCTTAGAGCAATTCCGACCTGAGTTTCACTGAAATTTGGAATCGGTGCGTTTAAAATTTGTCTTGTCAGAAGTATCTGCATCTCAAATATTTTGGCGGCCAACAACCCTAAGCCTAAACATGGGAGTAATTTTGCATCTCTTTTCGGCCGCAGGCTGGTGTTTGCAGTCGCTTGGGAGACAGTTCAGTGAAGAGAAGTACCTGAAGATATTAAGGCCCCACGGTCAGGAACTGCTTGCGTCAGGATCATTTCATTTCGTTTGGAATTACGGTTGGTTGGTAAGACTTGTTCTTGTTTTCTTCTTGTCTTATCATTGTCATCATTGTCCTTGCTCTTCTTCTCGTTGTTGTTGTTGTTGTTGTTGTTGTTGTTGTTGTTGTTGTTGTTGCTGCTGCTGCTGCTGCTTCTTCTCCCCGCTCTTGCTGTTCTTGGTAGTTTCTGTGTCAAAACCATTCAATGGATCATGGTCCATGGTCATTCTTTTCGAGTCCTCATCCAGATGTTTTCCGTTTGGATTTATTGTTTTTGTAAAAGAAATTGAATGAGACTGGTACAATATGGGTGTTTCCAAAAATAGGGGTACCCCAAAATGGATGGTTTATAAGGGAAAACCCTATTGAAATGGATGATTTCGGGGTACCACTATTTTCGGAAACATCGATATGGGATGGTATGATCATGGGTTTTATCTTTATTAGACAAGCTCCCGCTCCCTCATACATCATTTTCAGATCGAAATCGACTCTGGAATCCGAAACTGCGAAAAATGTGTTTTTTTTGTCGGATAGCACCTGAGTCAGGAATCTGTTCATAGATTTTTTCTTGGTTTGGTCTGAAATCTTTTTTTGGAAGTTTTGTTTCAAAATATAATTAACCCTCCCTGTAATTCACCATGCAATAAACAAATCAGCACAATATCTTCACGGTTTTTGTGGCGTGAAAGGCTCAGAAAAATGGTGCAGATTGCCACAGTCAGGATCTGACATTGGAAAAAGATGCGTGCCACTGAAGGGTGATATGGAATAGATTCAGAACTTGTGTTACGAATATATAAAATCATGACTATTGGACAGTGTGAGACTCAGAATTTGTTGAATTCGGACTTCAGCTAATCAGTTTTTTCTATGCTTCACTTCGGTCAAGATTGTGAAAATACAAGGGTATACAATCAAAACACTGAACATCTGAAGGATCTTTTCGTTCTCTTTTATGGCTCACAGCTACTCCAGCTTCAATGTCCGCAAAACTCAGAGCATTTCACTCAGTTCAGCAGCCAGCAGCTCAGTGAGGAAATCCATGGTCCATGTGATTTTTTGTGGCAACGTTCGACGTTGGCGTTTTTGTAGCACGTTGGAAGTTTAGCCCTGTTGGTAGGTTTTTTTTCAAATGATACCAGCATAGACCCCAAACAGTGCAAGTAAATCAATTGAATCAAATAGCACTCTCAACAACCTTGTTTTTGGGTTTTTTTCTCCACAGTATACTTTTGTTCTTCCAGAGTAAACTTTTGTTCTTTGAAAGTATACTTGTGTAATTTGAAAGTATACTTGTACTTTGAAAGTATACTTTTGTACTTGGAGAGTATACATTTGTACTTCGAGAGTATACCTTTGTACTTTGATTTGAAAGTATACTTTTGTATTTTGAAAGTATACTTTTGTACTTCCAGAGTATACTTTTGTACTGTGAAAGTATACTTGTGTACTTCGAGAGTATACTTTTGTACTTGGAAAGTATACTTTTGTACTTCGAGAGTATACTTTTGTACTTTGCAAGTGTATTTGTGTACTTTAAAGTATATTTGCGTACTTGTAAATATACTTTGTGTAATTTGAAAGTGTATTTTTGTACTTCGAGAGTATACTTTTGTACTTTGAAAGTCTACTTTTGTATTTCCAGAGTGTACTTTTGTACTTTGAAACCCCGCCAACCCAGCCAACCCGCCCAGCACGGCCAAACCCCACGCCCAACACCACGCCCAACCCAGCTAGCGCGCCCAGCACGGCCNCAGTCTATTTTTTTCTAAGAGAGAACCCCACAGGTAAACCTGTTTGGGGAAAAACCCTTGGTTTCGGGTTTGGGTTTTGGGGGAAAAAATTCCAAGGGATGATCCGCTTCGCAATTGGGATTGGCCTCTTCCTCTCTCACGGTTCCTTGGCATGATGACAGTGATGACCCTTATTTTGGCTCTTGGAATGGTTCACAGGTCCATTTCCATGTCATATCGTCACTACTTTGATGCTTTTGATGTTTCTTCAGCTTTTCTGACTAAACTAAACACAACCGGCTTTCTGTTTGCAAATCAAAGTCGAGGCGCACATGGGCATGCAGGGAAGCAACGGTCACTCGACTCAACGGCAGATGAAGAAACCCATACACACGAAAATCACGCTTCAACGTGGCAATCTGTATGGGCATTGGGCCTTATCATCAAAAACTTGAATTCAAGCCAAAAGGGCTCTTCCCAGAAGTAAAGGTACTGTAACTTTACCTGTAATTTCCATGCTTTCTGGAAAAGCAATATTTTGACTTGGATGCATGACCACAAACTGCGATTTCATCACAGCTCCGTTTGGAAAATAGATGCTTCCAAAATTAAAAGGATTAAGTTGCACCCAAACATCCAGGCATAAACACCGTCATCAACCTTGGTGGTCTCATATTGTATCTCTCTACTATATATTTTTACTAGGAAACGGTGAGACAACGACTGGGGGTTCCTGTATGTTCACCGGGCTTGTCAAGGGTGGTTGTCACTTCTGATGGCCTACCAGATGGCGGAGTTCTTCTGCGGAGGGAGGCAGTATCGAAAGCGCGCAGGGAAACTCCAAGAAACCCATTGCAATTGGAAATTTGTTGCCCAAAAATAGCTCATTCCGGAGGATGTCCCATAACACTAGGATCTGATCTTCCATAGTCAGCGTACACCAGGGCGATCAGGTGATCATTGTCGTTTCTTGTCAAAATCCCCAAGGCACCATATCGTGGGATTGAATTCCCCAAGATCAACAACAAGAAATCTTGAACTCTGCGATGCAGAGGTTGTTTTAAACTGCTCTTGCCGCTCAAAGCGGCCGTCGCTAATATCCGATAATAACCCACCAATTTCTGAGTAGCTTGGTAGGATATCTCTTCTATACAGAATGGAGGTGCCACACGGGCGCTTCTTAGGCAATTTGTTTATTTTTCTGTTTTGTTTTGATTGCCGTGCGCCTTGGCTGCAAAAAAAAAAAAAGTGGCTTAAGTGGTTCACCAACCATCATGGGATTGGTTCTTTATCCATTAAAGGGGAATCCCTGTTTATCAGGCAAGATCACCAATTTTTCCTTGCAACTGTAGATGTTCTTGTCGTCATCACCCTGCGGAGGCAATGGTGAATGATGTGGCAGGCACCGCAATTTGGAATTTCCATCACAAGCGGAATCACAGTGGAGCAGTGACAATTTCCAATCTTGGGTTTCAAACTTTGAGTTTTGTATGCTTGCAATACTTATGCCAGATCCTGACTCCCTATCAAATTAAGACATTCGCATAAACCTATCAGTATAAGATGTGCAGCGTGGGGATTTTGGTGACTTGCATGATTTTTATTGATCAGCAAACTAGTTTTATATCAACTTTAACTGACCAAGCAATTGGAAAAGGTAGCTGAGTCAAGGAGTCTCCCTTCATAGCAAAATGTCCATGAAATTTAGGATTGTGAATTATTGTAGTTTACTCAGATGTATATATATATAATATATAATATGCATATCCTCCCAGGAAATAACAGCCAACTCCTTCCCCAGGCAGGGGTTGAGCAGATGACTTTTTCTAGTCTTGAACAGGTGGAATGTGTTGTTCCCTGGAGTGTATACACAATATGTTTCATTTACTCAACAGAATATATCGACAAATCCCAACATGCAACCCTCAGAGGGAGCCCTTTCCTAGATTTTTGGTCACCAATTTGTTTTTTCAGGTTTTTCCAAATCTCCAAGTTGTCATCCCACTGGAACTACAGTTGATGATTCAGAAATCCTGCAACGGATCTGACATGCAAACTCTCCCATTTCTGCCATTTGTTTCACAGAAATCTCAAGTGGTGAGCCCCCAATTTTCTGAAACATCAACAGTGTCATGAACTTTAGATGGTCAAAATTTCCAAACACAAAATCCTCAAAAAATTCCAAAATGATCATTTTCCAAAATTGGGTTGTCAATAGCATCAACCAAAATTTCCAAACATGCCCAAAACCAAAAGGATCTGAGAAGACTCTGGTGGCTTCATACGCTGATTGCACAGGACATTGGAGTACGATGACCACGGTGAAACCTGTTAAAGTAGATGGTGAAGCCGGTGCTATGTATGAGAAGCAAGTGCCAAATATATATGATATATGTATACATATATACATAAGCATACATTTCTTTTGAATTTTGATCGTTCAGGGTTTGTTTAAAATCCGACATCTACACACATGTTCTACAGTTTTGGGAAAAACCTGGCCTTTTGGAGGATTGAAAAAGACCAGCACCTGCACTGAACACCTCACTGCTGGTATTTGCGAAAGCCATAAGGTGGACGTAGGCGCGGGCCACGGTTACGGTGCCGTAACCCTGCAAAGAAACGCTGCAGTTCGGAACTGCTGCGCCAAAACGCCAGGTATCCAGGCCTTCCGGTGCAGTTGGAAAGCATCCATACCTGCAGGAGATCAAGCTGCAGTGCCTGCGGAATGTGTCATGACTGAAATTGAAGAAACCCTGCAGACTATCTGCCTACCTACTCTGTCTGACTGACCACGGAAAAATGCAAGTAGAGGTGAACATATGAACGAAGATGCATGGACTGGCAAACATACATACTTCTATACACATGGGGTATGTATGTTTTTAAAAGAATGTACGCGGACAAACAATTGAAAATACACAATACACCCATTTCTTTTTGCCTCTCCTATGCTTCAGTCAATGAATTAAGGTCTGTAGTTCACAATTCGAGGAAACATGCAAAGGAGATAATGTGATATTGATGTAGATCTGCCTAGGCTTCAAAAAACCATGGGCTGGTCTACCAAGGTCAAGTCGATATGGAAGCTGGCTCTTGTGGACTGACCAATTCCACCGGACCATAGTCTCACGGGGTTTGGTGCGGCAGCTGCAGCGCAAGCGAAGAAAGTGTTCGACCGGGGTTGAAGCAGGATGTGAATGACAGTTGGTTCCGCCTAGATGAGACGATATTTTGCAAATGATGTTCAAGAGTGGGAAAGTGTTGACTTCCAAGATGATGTCTGCATTTTTAAATTTACACACTGAGAAGAAACCAGACAACCCCCCTAAAACTGGTGACTTCATGTGACTATATTTTCCTTACCATCCCGGCCCCTACCACTTACAAATTGGGGTTTCAATCGCTATAAGCAGGGTTACAAGTTATAAATTATAACCCCACAAAAAACCCATGTATTAAGCCCATTTCTAGGGGTTAATGTATATATATAATATAATACATACATTATATATACATAGTCCCATTTATAACAGGTTTCTGTGCCTTTCCCAACAACATCTCCTTGTTTCATCCAACCGAAGCCAACCAAGGTGTCGCCTGGCTGCTACGCCAGACTTCAGCGTTTCCTTAAGCGACTTGCGAAGCTTATGGCAAGGTGTAGATCTACAAAGCCATGTCCGGGGGAGCATGGGAGGATTTCTTTCTTGGGAGGATTTGTTCATTGGTGGCTTGTTTTTTTTGTTTTTGGATGTGTGTGTGTGTGTGTTTTTCTTTGTTGGGTTTTAGATTTATGTGATGTTTGAATTGTTGTGTTGAATTCCATGTTTTTTTTTGTGGCATTTTTTAAAGGGAAGATTTTACATGAGCCATGCAGTTTAGGGGAGATTTTATATGAGCCATGCATTTGCAGGAAAAACAAATGATATGAGAGAGGGCAAACATTCATATTTTCTTTGTTCATACTGATACTTGTGGGTGTTTCAAAAAATAGGGGTACCCCAAAATGGATGGTTTATAGTGGAAAACCCTATTAAAATGGATGATTTGGGGGTACCACTATTTTCCGAAACATCCTTGTATTTATGATTTCGGAATCTTGAAGTAAGAGATATTCGTCCCCACTGGAATCAATCAAGCAGCCACTGTTTTGTCACCATGGCTGGGTGAGATTCTCCAGCTGCAGGGGGCCAATCCTGTGGAAAAAAAACCCAACAAATCAGTACAGATGGATGGTTTTGCCCGTGGTTGACTGGTTGATTGTTGAAACATTCAATTTTTAGATGAACAGCAACAAATCCAAACAAGAATCCCATGGATAATCTGGATTGTGTGGTGGAAAGTGATGAAATCACATGAAATTATCCCAGTTCTAACAGGTTTTACCACCAATGATCTAATATTCATCTTTCGTTCAATCTGAGGTCAGGTCGTTTTTGTTGTTTTGAATGTTCACGATTGATGGGAAAGATACACCTTGTTTGGTACACCCTGGAAGATTAACATGGAACCTACAGCCATCACCAATTTAGAAAGGAAAATGATCTGAACCAAACCTTGAGGGAATTATGTTCCATGTTAATCTTTAGGGGTGTATATGTTTTCAGATTGGTGGTCACCAACCATGGATGACACTCAACCCCTGGTTGTGCCGAGGTCGGGCTCTTCAAGGTTGGGGGAGCTTTTTTGGTGATGAAACATGTGTTGGGCGACACGGGGTAGTTTCAACAGGAATGGCTTGGAAATGGAAAAAAACGGTTGATATTTCTTAAGCAAGCGACAAGAGATTTCTTTTTAAAGATTCTGTAATTGATCGTGGGAAGTCAAGGATTAATCGCTGGTTCATGTTGGATACTCTTCCTATGAAAGGGAATTCCCCATGGATCACTTGCTAATATATGTATGATATGTACATATCTTTGGAAATGATGAACCACCAAGATTCAAGATGCTACAAAACCACCAAGCAACCGTTGATTCTGGAAGCAAAACCCAGAAAATTTCCAGCTTTGATCCTATGAACTGCCAGGCTCTAGCCAGAATTCGACTGGTTCTTTCCAGGTTTGTTTTGGGTGGTGTCTGGTGTTTCTTAGCTGCGCATAGACAGGATTATAGGGTTACATCCCTTCATATGGGACATGGTTGGGTAACCCTATAACCCTGTCTATGTGCAACTATGGTTTGGTTGTGGCTTGTCATTTGATAGAATTGATGCATGCATGAAGGGACTACATTTGACTAGATGGATTTTTCCCTATAGTGATGGATTTTGGTTCCAACAAAGGTATCGGGGAAAGGTTGGCCTCATCGGCCTCCATCAAAATGACACGGAAAACAACTGGATTATTGCCAAGTACAAACCCTGAATAAGGACACAAAAATGCCCTAAGTAAGTGTCAATATTCTACCACCAGCTATTTTCTGCTCAGTTTTTATGTGTCAGGTGGCAGCCTCATTATACCACACATGTACAGTTTTTGGGGGGCTGTAACCAATAAGTTATACACATCACTGACCAGTTTTTTAGATGAAATCATCAGTTAGAACTTGATACTATCAATATTCTACCACCAGGTATATAACCCCAGTTATGTATATGGGGGTTTCCCAAAATAGGGGAAATGGATGGTTTATAATGGAAAACCCTATTTAAATGGATGATTTGGGGGGAAAACCCACTATTTTCGGAAACACCCATATAACCCCAGTTATGTTTGTATGAATAAGCCATTCGAACTTTACCTCCCAACGATGATACATCCCAAGGGATCCCGGTGCATTGGGGCAGCTGGAAAGAGCTTGTGTTGCTGGCTTCCTTCCGCGAGGCCCGTTGTGATGGGTTTTTCCCATAGGAGTGTCTTGGTTGTGATGTTTTATTTCTATATGGACTATACATCATTGGTTGGGGATTACAACATTGCAGATTTGTTTATATCTGAAATTTGTAATACCAACTCGGGGATTACAATAGACTATTTCTATAACAATTCATCAAGGAAGGCCTCAACAACCAGCACAATAAGATCATCGGCGTTTGGTTCTACCCCTACCCCTGCAGCAAGCAACACATATCATTGCATTTGAGCTCAACTGTTTGAGGGATGGAACTTTGATTTATATACCCGAAAAAAAACACCGAAACGAAACGAGCCCAAATTATCCGCAAAAGTTTCAGGTGAAGGTAGGTTTAGGTCATGGACACCTAAAATCGCTTGTCAGGAGAGTTTCTGGAAGCTTTGCGAGCTTTGCCCTGTGCTTTGAGCTTGGAAGAAAGGCCGGAGTTTTCCACCGTCTTTCAGATCCTTCAGATCTCTCCATGGCAGCCAGCCATGGAAGGTTCTTGAGGATTGAGTTGTGGTAGCCGGATGCATCTTGGGGTCCCACTGGATGTTTGACCTGATGCAGGCATCAGATTGCATCATTGTTTTCCCCAGCAGGTTGGAGCCTTTTTGGATTTTTTGGGCATCGGACGGGCGACATGGCGGGCAGGGGTAAACTCTTAGGAACATTAAAACCCCCAACAGCAGAATGCTATTGGGTGAAAAGGAGTTGTTAAACCTCCTTGCTGTTGGGGATACCACCTACGCTTATTCTTTTCATCAATTCCTCTCAGTGTTTTTCTTCCAGAAGCATTTGGCGACCGCACAGGGGATGTGCGACGTGTGTGCTATCCACTATTCTTGCACAGTGTGGTGCCGGAGAGGTTTGAGGAGGCGGACGGTGCAAACAAATGTCTCAGGTACACAAGATAGCGAATCGATAATCGACACATATTTGCCCACTCCGTTGGCGCATAAAGATGTTTATCAACGATTATGTTGATGGTTTCCAAATACCATCACAAGCTGATTCACTTCATGCAAGTGTTGACTTTCTTTCAGATTCTCTTTGCCCATTTTGCAGCATCAAGCAGTATCAAGCTGTCAGTTAGTCATCAAACCTTCAAGGAGGATCCGTCACATCCAACACTCATCACCAGATCTTTAGTGTTTTCCGTCATCCTGAAGCTGACACGAAACCCATGAACGAAACGTGTTTTGGAGTTGACGGGTTTATACGTGGGTCCAACCGGTGGGACGTGATGGGCAGACATTGGCAGGCTGGGAGTTTTTTTTTGTGCTTCTGTGAACATGGAAAAGTATGAAGATCTATATTTTTTTGCAAATGGTTTTTCCATAGAAGTTTGGATAGGGTTGATCTTAATAAACGAACACAAGGTTTTTTACATTGAAGTTTGGATAGGTTTTTGTACTTCTCGAAGGATTTTTTGACAGACATGATGATCTGACAGGTGTTTTGATGCTTTTGGTACCGAATGTTTTCACTCCGATGAACTCAGGATTGGGGCTACTCAGAAGTACCTTGGTATGGGGTATGGGGCCAGGGGAGATTTTTGTTGAGACCGTAGCTCCTAAGACTTGAGGGAAGAGCTGTTCAACAGAACATCAAGGAATGAAAGCATCCAAAAAAAAACAAACCAATTAGGGAAAGCTGATTATTTAAGAGAAAGTTCGATGTAAATCAGAAAATTAACCAACTCCTAACAAACTCAACTCATTGGTAAAATTCTTATTGCTGACATGTCTCTTCTTTGAAGGTTTGGCCAGGGACGGTCTTCTATGCCTATGTGCAAGATCCACAGGCTGGGACAACACAGAGCTTTGCAGCCAAAGCAAATCATGGCAACTCCAAATCCTTTGTTTGATGAGTATGATAGTACTACCATCCTGGAATACCAGCCGAAAATATGGCACAACGGCTTCGTTCCTAATGGGAACCCATGATCTTCACATTGGAACATTTATGGGGATTATATTTTAGGTGTTCCAGCATGGTGATTTCTCAACAAAAAATCTCTTGAAACCTGACAACAGACGTTTCAAACGACCCAGGCATGGCAGCGTAGTGGCTGGCACCCTGGGCTGCATTTTTGGGCGAGGTCCATAGGTCCATAGGTCGATGATCTGAGGTGAAAAAAACGGCTAAGGTATCAGTACATCATTGCAGGATGGGAGGAGAAAGAACAGAAGTACGAGGTTTGGGGGGTGTTTTTTTGACCTTTATATAAAGGGCTGCTCGTGAAAAAAAAAGTATGTCATTTTGAGAATGATGTTGAGACCATGGATGTTTCATGTTTCAATTCTACATCTTTTTGGAGGGTCAGCAATTTTGAACCATGACATGCCATACTGCAAGCCATTTCGGGAGTCCTTGGTTGGTCACAAAATCCCTTTGGCAGGCTTGGGAACCCACTGGATTGCACACCCGGCTCTTTCGTGAAGACGAAGTCCTACGTGGTGTTCCTTGGTTTTGAAACAACCCATTTTGGGTCGGACGTTTTCATCATTTTTTGACGTTTTGTTCACAACAAGATTGGAACAACCCAATTGGCAGATCTGTCACCGAAACAAGATGTTGGTAGCCCAGGTGAAGAAGTGGAAAGAATGCGATCATGATCAGCTTGAAAGGGACCGAAAAAACCGTTTTTTTGCACATTGGATGGTGAAGAAAAAAATGAAAAAAAACATATTTTCCCTACTCAAATCTGGGTGCGAGTTGTAGGACATGGACCTTTATCTGCTGCAGATCTTGACATGACGCAGGAATCTGGTGTGATCGCCTGGTTTGAACCCGATGATGTGGATTTGCGGCCTATTCTGTCAGGCATGGGGCGACGAGTCGGTATAATTGTTGGAAGAATGGCTTTGAAAGTTATGTGACTTGAGCAGTGTTCACTTGCTTATTGGTGGTTATTCTGAAGATGACCGTTATTAGATAGTCATCATCAGCTTTTATTGTATGAGTTGCATCTGGGGGGTCTGAGTGGCTAGGTTATTTTTTGGGGGGCTTATGACGTCAATATTCGTGTTTTTATTTTCCTTTTTTTTGTCATACAAACAAGGGCATATCATCGGGGTACAAAACTGATACTGGAGCCTCAGCTACAAGGGTTTTGAAGCCTGTTTTTACCAGGCCGGCGGTGGGAAAGAGCAAGAGCTGACCGTCCCTTTGGCGCAATTTTCTATAGCAAATGGAAGGGTATTTGGAAGGTAGAAGAACTACTGTGCGTTTGATTTTTGTTCAACGTTGAACGTTACACAAAAATGGCAGTTTCAGCATTTGTAGGGATATCAATGTATGATGGTGTTGATGGATTTTACTCAAACGATCATCTCTCTGATTGCAATTTTCAAATAAATCTTCTGAAGCAACTTGTCGTCCTGGTTTTTTCGAGGACGTGACCTTGTATTTCCTCCTCGGGTGACGGGCTTCAAACCTCATGGAACTTTGGAGTCACTTGGCTTCGCCATTTTCGCCGTTTCCCGGGGAAACCTCTTCTTCTTTGGCTTTTTTGGGATTTTTGTTGGTTATCTTGCACCAAGGATGGCTGGACCCATGCTGTTCCAAATCCATTCCAGGCGAAAAAAACATCAAACGAAAACGGTGCGGCCCAGAATCCTTTCACGGGCCAACGGGCAACCGTTTGGAGATGCCAGGTGTCGACGGGATCCACGCTTTAAGCGGATCGTTGATGTGGGGGCTGGCACGGGCCGTATGGCATCGTGGTTGACCAAATGGAACCTCGAGGCAGCGAAACGAATCTGTGAATCTGTTGGATTGATTTTGGTATAAATGTATATTTGTAAATATATATATATATATATATTATATCAAATTAGATATAATGTAACTATAGTTTGAAGGATGGTTCTGGATCTGGATAATTCTGGATTCTTGGATTCTTCAATTTTTTGTTGTTGCTTCTTGTTGCTTCTTATCTTTCACTTGCTACAGCTTCTTCCTAGGCGATTGCACTGGATGTGGTACGCCCACAGAACCCAGAGTTTGAGGTGTCTGAATTTGATGGAAGAAACTTACCATTGGCTGATAAGAGTGTCGATTGCACCTCGGCAAATCCATTTTCGTTTTGTTTTATATACCCCTGGGTAGATGGAACAACATTTTGGTGAAGCTAATTGGGATGGTTGAAACATATTGCAATGAATGGGATAGTTTACTAGATCAACCACTCGTGCAGGATTTTGTCCATCCACATCCAGCATGGACCTTGTAGGATCTGTAGGATCTTGGAGGAGGGCAGCCATCCGAAATCGCCAACTGTAGATCCAAGCTGCAGGATTTCCAGCATTTGCATTCGTTGTATTCCCCAATCAGTTTGCAATGCGTTCAACCAAAAAAACATTGAGACCAACACAAAATAGCAAAAAAGAAAGAACCGCAACACCACATTGAATCGCAATGGCTGAAGTTATTTTAGTTGATCCTTTTGGCAGCTTCGTTCAAAGGTGCCCTTTTTTCCTTCGTCTTGCATCACTGTCGGCATTTCGAAGTGCAACGTGCACTCCTTATGGAGGAGCGAGTTGATCTTTCACCATGTTTCAACAAGCAAGAGTTTGCCGGAATGACTTGGTTTTTTCCCAGAGTTTGCCCTTTGTGTTGACAGGCTGCTCGCGTGTCAAGACAATGGATTGCGATCTTGGAAGATACACCAGAGGAAAAAGTCCACTGGAAGAATACCAGAGGCTGCGAGAGTTGTAAAACGTGCTATTGTCAAAGTCAGAGTTTATATGGCTGCACAAATACATCCGATTTTGTGATTCCCACATTTTGCACTGGAGGCCATGATCACTTGGGTACCTTCAATTCGTGGAATAACTGGATGATGCTCTTCAGCAAGTTGCACCTCAAACCAATCAAGTGTGGAGCAATTTGGGCAGGGTCAAAGTCCAAACCCAGCCCATACTTCTGCGAACGCGCCTACTTCATTCTAGAGGCGGGGGGTGTGGGTCATGGACGATGTGTGGGTGAACATGGTGATGAACATCTAGACTTGACGCGTCATATCAGGTTTTTTTCCCGAAGTGTCCATGGATTCAGGTGGAGCATTGGGATGGGATTTTTTTAGCGCAGAAAATATCAATCATGGCAAGCTTCAACCAGGTACAAGGCGATTCCATTTGTCGGGTGACCCATTCGGCTTTCTTGGTTGACTGTTGTCAAGGCTTGAAGGTTTGTCACTAAGTTACTAAAGACAGAGATGAATATTCATTGGAATTTCCATTTTGGAACTTTCAACTCAAAACTCTTGAAAATCATGAGACCAAAGCATTTTTCGCATTCCAGATTCCATACTGCTTGTAAATTATATTAAATTATGCTCTTTTTTTTTCTTTTTCTTTTTTTTTTCGGGGTATTCTAAATCAACATGCAAGATATAGTATTAGCCGTCACCGAAGCTTTTGCTAAGAACGAGTAATCCCACTTGAAAGCATCAGAAGGCCAATATTTCTTTTGAGTCATGGCCAATCCGAAACAGTTGGGTCCCAACAGCTTTTAAGAAGGATGTTTTTTTTTGTTTTTTTCCAATCAGAGTATTCATTCATTCATTTATTCATGTTGATGCTTCAGAAATCCCAAGGCCAACCACCTTGGATTTACAAGGGTGTTTCCTTAAATGGTGGTACTGTACCCCATTTCACACCTCAAGTCATGATCATGTTTAGTAGGGAAAACCCATGGGTTTGTTTGTTTGGGAAATCCACCATTTTAGGAAACCCCCAGAAAACCTGGGATCAACAATGGGATGTCCACCCTACCGCATCTTTAACCGGTTGCTCCAAGGTGCTGGCCCTACATTGCGAGGGGTGAGTGGTGGATGTTTACCACCACGTGGCTATGGTGAGGCCGCACCGGGGAAACCACGCTGTGTGGATGCCTGGTGATTTCAGCTCCAGCCCTTGGAAGAAGCCTTGAAAAGGCCACAAAGGAATTGTACTCAGCGGTTTTCGTGTTGATTTAGGATTTGAAATTGATCAAACGCAACATCCTGCTCAAGCAAAATGGCAAGATGGTGATGTAGGGGAGGAGAGTATCACGTTCAAAAATTACAGAGTATTCCGCTTGAGTATGAGAGGCTTGGTGTGGATTTACCTTCAAGAATTTCATGAACATATATTATCCTTTGGTAAATAAACATAGCGGACAGGAAATCACCCTAGTTTTCACCAGCGATTCACCAGCGCTGTTGCACAAAATTCTGCACCAATTAGGATAATTGGTGGAATAGACTTTACGACTGACGTTTTCATACCTTTTTCTACTGGTTGGCAATTAGTATGAAGTATGAACCCTTATGCTCCCTAGTTTTTTTACAATGCTTACCTGGTATTTTCAACTTCTCAGGTTGTGTCGAGGCCACTTGCTCAGATGATCCTGAAGGTGTTGCCACTTGGCTTCAACAATGCGAGAGCCAACATTGAAAAAACTACTAGAATCAGAATCAATTCGATTCTTTAATCAATTACCACAAGTTACTACAACTACTACTATCATCTTGATTTTTCATTGTCCTCCAAATCTATATACACATTGAGTCGAAAATCACGTTTTCACTGCAGCGGATTGCTTGGCGGGTTCCACCCCCATTCAAGCACCACAACGAGGAAAAATATGGACCGAGCAAGCAAAAACTATCCAGCCTTCCAGTACTCATGGTTTAGTGGGAAAAATGGGATGTTGAAAGCAAGGACATTTCCTTTAAAAGGCCAATGCGGGTCATTTTCTTACTGAACTGGCTCATGGGGGGTAGAACCCCTTTATCTCCGCTTTGCTGGAGGTTCTTCTCCGTGACATCAAGGCAACGAATGGATGGTAAATTGGTGACAAGGATCATGGAGGATTGCTATAGCCATCGTGGACAATGCATTTCGTAACTATATCTTGGGCATATCCCAACCCCACCAACAGTGAAAGATAGGATATACACAAACTATATCGTATTTTTTCCCTGGCTGTACAATCGATCCAACATCTATGAATGATATTGAATAACAGTGAGTTGGTCACTTGGTATCTGATTTGTACATGACCCTATTGAATCTTTTAACCAAAGCTGAAGTTGTAGTTTAGGTGGGTGGTTTGCAAATTATAGTTGTATTTTGCAAAGGAAATCCCTTCAGATTCAAAACCATTACCTATAACCACTTGGAGAATACACCATACACCGCGAAATTTTTTCGTTTGGAACCTGAACAATTAGATCCCTTGGTAAAAAGAGGAGAAACTGCCAAACTTCCTTGAAAGAAATCATCATTGTTCAAGGTCCATGTGGATGTTTCGATGTTTCCGAAAATAGTGGGTTTTCCCCCCAAATCATCCATTAAAAAGATAGGGTTTTCCATTATTTTCACCATCCATCTTGGGGTACCCCTATTTTTGGAAAACCTCCATATTTGTGTCCTACTCAGCTGCTTCTACCATGCTACAATTGCATGGGTAAGGCAGACTGGATCTCCGAAGAGGAGGCGCGATGGAGATCTGCTTGGAGCAAAGGTTAGTGATACTGAGTAGGGTTGCATCCCTAGATGAATGGTTCATGAGCCATTTTCGTACTGGAACTTTTCTGGGGCCGAGAGAGCAAACCTCTGATCTTGGTACAGTTCTGTGGCTTGTTGCGCCAGGCTCTCTGGACTTATGCCCAACTCAAACTTCCCAACATCTTTGCAAAGAGTCTCAAGGATCAAGGTTGGGTTCACCTAGTGGAAACGATGTGCTGACCTTTCTTCCGTAGTTGTGGCTTAGTTCTGAAGAGGAAGAGGGGAAAACAGGAGGAGCTAGGAGTAGATAGCAGGAGGGGATTGTAGCAGCAGAATCTAACTCAGCACCAATTGCATACATCTCGAACCTTCGAAAACCTCGGCACCTTTCAAACATGCCAGAAGCTCCTATTGGGGGCGTTGCGGCCTGCCAGAGCCTATCCCAGAACCCATATTGAGCAGAGACCCCCCCGAACTGTTGGGACAGTGGTTCTCATGGGAGAGTAGGATTCTGTTGGGAAAGCTGGTCAGGTTTCCATAGCCCTTCGCCCATTCAACGTGCAGCGGTGCCACTGGCACTAGAGGGCCATGATTTGGTGGGGGTGGCAGCAACTGGCAGTGGCAAGTGGCTTGGACGGCAAGAAGAAAGAGGTGGTTATGGCATTCAGGCATTCGAGATGGGAAAACATGTAGAGATTTGGGTTTCTCAGTGCTCATGATCACAATGCTTGAAATCATTATGCGCATCATGTCGCACTTAAGTACAAGTATATTAGAGGGACACAAGTGTACAGCATGTCTCCTGCTGATGCTTTGAAACTCTAGTTGTGTTCAAGCGACCAAGGAAGGAGTTATTTTGTATTCAGGTTAGTTGCAGTCTACTTTGCTAAACCATGGCTCTTGGAAACTGCATCATGTTTCTTTTGCTGGGTGCGTGCTTTGCCAATCCTTTGCAAGAGACACCCACCTTGGAAGGAGCACCAGATGCGGTTTCCAGTGGACATCTACGTGGATTTGTTGCAAAGAATCTGGAGAAGAACAACTCTGCTCCAAGCCAGCTTGGGAATGCCACAGAAGACCAGAAGAAGAGTGGCATGTTGTTGTCATTGCAGAAGTCTGGTATTCCCAGTGGTGCTGCTCTTTCTTGTCCTTGTGGCAAGCGTTGCGCACAGATCCAAAGAATGACTGCAGGTCAATTCTCCTGTCTTCGCTGGGAATGCAGCAAATGTTTGACCATGAATGTTTTCGACGAGAAAGCAGGAAGCTTGCTGTCCCTGCAAAATCCGGAGGTTGAAAATGCCACGGAAGACCAGAAGAAGAGTGGCACGTGGTTGTCATTGCAGAAGTCTGGTATT
>DF240348.1:50180-106521 GCA_000507305.1 Breviolum minutum Mf 1.05b.01 | reverse complement strand
ATGTTGTTGTTGTTGTTGTTGTTGTTGTTGTTGTTGTTGTTGTTGTTGTTGTTGTTGTTGTTGTTGTTGTTGTTGTTGTTGTTGTTGTTGTTGTTGTTGTTGTTGTTGTTGTTGTTGTTGTTGTTGTTGTTGCTTTTGCCCTTTCTTGCCTGGAAAATCTTCATCTCAGTTTAGTCTCAAAGATTCACGTAAGGTGAGTACACGTCCAATATGATGATGAGGCGAAAGCAACCAGTAGATAAGCGAGACAGCAAATCCCCCCTTCCCAATGAGAATGTTCACAAGGACTTTGGCGTATTTGCTACCAATGTTGCTGCGGCTTCTATCCACTGGTTCACGTGGTCCGTTCGGACTTGTGCTGGTGCCCACACGAGTATCTCGAGCGGAAAATGAAGACACACTGACAAACTTTTTGGGATCCCACACAGAGTTCTTCCAAACATCTGTGAAATCTAAATGGGGATTCGAAAGGCTTCATTGCTGGATGGTACTTTGTAAAGCCGGCAGATCTGCCTAAGATCCAAACGTGCTTGGGATTCACTTGAAGACCACCATCTAATTTTGTCCTGAGGAATTGGCATTGCAAGTTGCTGCCTGTGGCAATGCTCTGTTGGGCAAGGTTGGCCTGGCTGGGAATGCCCATCTGAATGTATCTCAATATTTTGGGTCACCAAATCCATTGCTTTCTCAGAAAAATGAGGGGGTTGGTGGGTGGGCCTATTTTTGAGGCATCCACACATTTTACTTTGGACAAAAAACACTTCTGACAACGGGAGTGCGTTTTCACTTAGCAGAACTTATGGAGGTCTTGACAGGCATCTTCTAGTGAATGATCCATATGTATATATATATATGTACATATATCTACTGTACAGCGGAAGAATGGTCAGCATGAATTTTGCCAACAACTTACTATAATGTCTTGCAATTACAAATTCTTATCTCTGTCCAATCATGCAGTGGTCTTCTTCAGGCATCTGTATCCACTAATATGCCAGGGTGACGAGCATCCAAGTGAGCCAGATGATTCCATGTCAGTAACTCAGGAACGGACACAACTGGGGATATTCATGATGCCATTTTTGGTTTCCAACTTGCAGTTTTTTTTGGTTTTTCTTTTGTCGGGGAGGGGAATAGTTGTTGATATTCTTCAACTATATTTTTCTTCTGATTTTGTTGTGAATTCTTCAACTTGGCCCTGGTGGGAAATTTGAAGCCAAACAAGCCAAACACAATGTCTCTTTTGTTTGGAAAGATATGGCAGTGTCTCAAAATTTTTGGTCAATCCAAAGTCATTGGGCCTTTCCAAGGCCAGCAATTTCTGTTGTATCCATGTGGGGTGGTGGCCCACGACCGCAGCAGCAGAAACAACTGCGCTATGGAAATGCTTCAGGCTCTGCTGACATGAGAGTGAAATGGCCGTGTCTCAAAAGATTGTTGACCCCAAACTCGATGGTTGGAAGATGACATACTGTACATGGTGGGATCATGGGAACATGTAGTAACTGGGGGTGATGGAGTTGCCATATACGCCTACGAATTGGGGATTTATATACCAAAGTAAACATGGATCATTTGCCACCAACAAAAAAGATCCGGGATGATCATCCAAGAAGTGATACTGTTGATGCTTCAGAAATCCGGCGTTCACCTTAAAGATCCCCATGATTTACCAGGGCTTTTGTTAATACATCCAAACGGTGGTTGTTTTCCTTGGGATTTCTGGTTGCCATCAACAGCAGGAAGCAGTTTTTTTTCGTGCTGCCACTGCCAGGGGAAGGTAGCTGGATTATCTCTGCAACACCTGGACGACTTTTGGATCTGATTTGTGCAGAGGAAGAAGAAGGCGATTGCTTGGGGATGGATACAAGTTGACGTTGGTTGATATTATCACAAGGTGTACGGCTATATGATATGTATACTGTACCTATATGTATATTACTGTATATCTAATATCTACATATGTATTTGTTACATATATCTATACTCAGAATTGCAAATAGATATCGATGTTATATCAACATACATTGAACGAATTGTTTTTAAATGTTTTATCATACATTGGGAATCGTATAGGCAGAGAGACAGTTGACAAGCTGGCAGTTCTATTCTTGTGCCCGCAAAGGCTTTCCAACATTTCCCACCCAGACATTAGAGCTTGTGTGGTCAACCAGGCCGGGAACCACTCGCTTTAGTGCGAGTCTTGGTGCTTGACGAGGGAGACAGGACTGGTTGACCAACACAATTGACAATGTCGATTGATCTGGCTTGTAATTCTCGGGCGCAGGGATTTGGGATGTCAGGTTTTAGTTCCAGGTATTCCATGTATTCCATGTATTCCATGTATTCCATGTATTCCATGTACAATGATCTGATCTCAATGATTTGCAACTTCTCGCGCAAAGCAACTCAATTTTTGCAAATGACTGGTTGAAACAAGAGAGACTGCTATCAGATCGAGCCTAGCTAGGTGGTGATATATAGGTTTTTGAATCTTGACGTGGCATTTCACCAAGACCTTTTCATTGCCACATGTGAGCACTGTAAAAAGGAAACTTGTTATTTCCTGTAGTTTATGTAGAAGATTGATACCACTCTGCATCAAAAAAGGTCATGATGATTCATGAAATGAGAATTCAGTATTTAACCAACCATACTGTTGATGGAAAAAATCCGGCTAACTAGTTGGTATGATAAATATCCCATTATATACGACGGTTTGGGATACATCCCAGGTGGTTTTTCGTAGTTCAGCATGTAAAATCTCCCCCAAACGTTGATTTTTTACAGCTCCAGGATGCTGGAAGAAGGGCTCGGGGACCAACTCGATGCAGTTGTCTGGTGGCCAAGTGGACTGCATGAGATGGCAACACTTTTCCAGAACATCGGGGGAGGATGTCGAAAAATGCAGTACATATTTAAAATACCTGACAAGACACCCACTGCAGAAGCAATATAATTATACATGTATATTTAGACATACAAACAAAGATACAAACCATGCATGTGGGTGTTTCCAAAAATAGGGGTACCCCAAAATAGATGGTTTATAATGGAAAACCCTATTAAATGGATGATTTGGGGGTACCTCTATTTTTGGAAACACCCATGTGCACATGCATATACAAGATCCTTAGTGCTTTTTTGAGGCCAGGCGCACTGCACAGATGCGACAAACGCTCTTTTTCTCAGCCACCTGGCGAGAGGAGAAGGTGCAGCTGAAGGGTCTCCGGATCAGCCAACGGTATCACCACCGAAACCTCGAACTTTTGAGGGGAAAACACATCAGAAAAGATGGATTTTCTAGGAAACGTACCTGGAGATTTTGGGAAGTTTCGTCAAAATGATTTATGAAAGATAGCAACAACTTATCTTTAGATAGATGAAAGTAGCCACGTCTTAAAAGTTGAAGTCCAACAAATTTTGGCCTGAAGAAATTGACCTGAAATCCTTGGACCGAGATGCCGTCAGGTGGGCGAGGAAGCTCGACGCTTTTGCCGGCACGAACCGGTGGCTCTGAGGGCATTTTTTGAGAGACAACAAAAAAGCGAGGACTTAATATGAGATCAACAGGATCCAATAAAAGGTGTGGTGTACTTTCGTTTTGCTCAGAAAATTAAGGCTACTCTTGAGGCTATATTTTATGATTATTTTCTATTCCAATGTTGCCTGGAAGCAGAGGTAGTGATTCAGATTGGTGAAGATGGTGATGCAGTTCAAGGCTGGGATACCTGGTGGGAGGTGCCTGTAGAAACAGAGAGAAGCAAAATGTAGGGATTCATCATCAAATCCACCAGAAATGGTTAAAAATGGTTGATTCTTGAAAGGAAATGACTGTCATGTTTTTTGTTTCCCTTCCCCCAAGGTGTTTAAACACGACACCCACACTGTTGATGGTTCAGAATTCCCAAACAACCACCTGGGATGTTTTTGAAAAACCCTGAAAAATAATGGGATTTCAACTACCTACCTCAACTGGTTGGATTTCAGCCATCAACATGCCATGTTTCTTACCCTTCCAAGGCAAGGTGTCGGCTTGCCCTCGGAGACTCGGCGGTTTAGGCCGGTCAGTTATGACCCCGGAGGAACATCACCCTCCTGCGCAAAATTAAGGAATGGTCACCCTAAAAAAGGGGTTCATGTTTTAATTGGAAATAGATAATATATATATATATACACTCATATGTATATATATATATAAATAAATAGATCATCTTCCAATCATCGTTTTTTTCAGGGGATATCTTGGGTCTTGTGGGGGGAGTAGTACAATTTTTGGGTAGGTTGGGATTCTTATTTCAGCTATGGGAATTGGAATATTAGGATGAGCAAAAACACAACACACACATGCGGAGAAAGGGTAGAACATTTTCGCAAAGGTGTTTTAAAATGTAGGGTTTTTTTAAATCTATTGAGTTTCTGTAACTGAAACAAATCACTAAAATAGCAGGTGATCTTGGGATATCGGACATGAGTTTTTGGACTCCTTCATTTGGGGTGAAAAAACAGTGACCTACCATATGTTCCATTTTACCAAGCCCTGGCGCTGCTTGGTAAATTGCCAGGTCTTGGTTTTGATAGATCAACATGTAAACCCAGTTTAAAGAACGTTTCGGGAACCCTGATCCCCAAGCTGAAAAAGGATCGTAAAGAAAGAACGACGAGGGGGTGCATGGTCACTTTTTTTTTTGCATGGAGATATATCGAAAAGGGCTCAACTCCAAAACCAACCAATTGGATTGATATGAGTTCTCCAAAAGGTCCGCTTATGTGTTGGATAACCACCATTGGAGAAGGAATTTTGGACAGCCACCATATGTGTTGTTTATATAATCCCTTTCCTATTTTTTTGTCAATGGGAAACAATTTGACTAACTGGTTTGCCTGCAACCTTCACCATTTGCCAAATCGGTAAGTCTCGAAATTGTGTGCCCCCCAAAATTTGTTGGTTTCCTACCGCAAATTAGACATTTCCACGTGAGTTTTGAGGGTCACCAACTTTAAGATATACTGAGGAACATAAAGCAGATCATTGAGGTTTTTGATGATGAAGAGAGCGAGGACCGGATGAAGATCCCAAAAAAATCATGCCATTTTAAAGGGAAGAAATTCAGAATTTGGATGGAGGGTGGCATTGCAAAGCATGACCCCACAAAAAAGATNGATGACGATGATGATGATGATGATGATTATGATGATGATGATGATGATGATGATGATGATGATGATGACGACGTCGACGATGACGATGACGGTGAAGATGGAGGAGGATGAGGACGATGATAAGCATGAGGATGATGACGAGAAGAAGAAACATAAAAAGATCAGCAACAAGAACAAGGAAGCAGAGGAAGAAGAGGAAGAAGACGAAGAAGAGGAAGAAGAGGAAGAAGAGGAAGAAGAGGAAGAAGAGGAAGAAGAGAAAGAAGAAGGTGATGAAGAAGAAGATGATTATGATGAAGACGAAGAAGGTGATGATGAAGAAGAAGGAGAAGAAGAAGATGATGATGAAGAAAAAAATGAACAAAAATAGGAAACAAGGAGAATAATGATAATAATCAGAAGAAGAGGAGGGATGAAGATGAAGATGAGCATGATGATAATTCAGGATGAGCATGATGAGGAGAAGAAGCATAAAAAGAAAGGAAACAAGAAGAAGAGAAAAGAAAGAGGAAGGGGAAGAGTGAGAGTGAGAGTCGGAAGAGTAAGAGAAGAATAAGAAGAAGAGGGAGAAGAAGACAAAGAAACATTTGAAAGATGAGGATAAAATGCCCAGGGCTGAAAAATCAAAATGCCCACTGTTGAGAAAACTTGGACTTGGCTCTGCAGGAAAAGCGAGAAGAGCGAAAATTGGCGCGGCTTCTCGAGCTTTTGAGAAGCTTGGATTTTTTCTTGGATTTTTCCCAATCCAGACCCCGTATTGCTGCAGAGCAATTCTATAGAATATCCCTTGTTTCAGATGATAATGAGCCCCTGATCTTCCAAGATGGTACTTCATAAACCAACATTTTGAAAAACTGGTGGATGGTTGGAAGTCGATAGTTCTCTTTGCTTGTACTACTTCGAATACGTTCTATGTTTTTTGGGAGGTAATAGGTAATACCCCCACATTCCCAGCCCACAATTGCTGCTTTTGAGGACTCGCTCTGGAGGAAAGGAAGACGACCTCAGCAAACGATGTGGAAACGGCGCAGAAAAAAGGCGTCGCGTTTGGGAAGGCATTGGTCTTTTGTACAACAAAGAAGTTGGCCGTCGCTTGGTTGGAAGCGTTGGGGGAAATTTTTGGTTGGCGGTTTTCACTCTGGAGGATTTGTCCTGACTGGTTGTACTCCTTGACAAGTGAGCAGGAATCGAACCAAAGGAATGCCCAGCTAGGTTGTGGTTTCAAACAATTTTTTATTTTTACCCCTAAGTGGGGAAATGATCCAATTTGACTAATATTTTTCAAGTGGGTTGAAACCACCAACTAGCCAGTTATTCGATTACTAAACCCACTTGCAATCGCTGCGCCCTCAGGACACGGTGGTCCAACAGCTGGCAGATAGAGGTTGCCATGCACTTGCTGTACATGGTGGCAAGGCACAACAGGAGCTGCCCCGTTTAGAGAAGGGGGTGATTGATGGCTGGCCGAGACCCGTGTGTTGGGTGAAGTTTCCACTTTTCAAATCTTATTTGGGTAGGTTGGTTGTAGTTGTAGGTAGTTTTTTGTTGAATGTCAGTTGTCCCATGTTTTGGGAGAATGGTTCGTAACGACTCAGCAACCCTTAGTGTGCTGCCCGTAACTCAGAAGTACCAATGAGTTGGGCCCCACAAGGTGGGTCCCTACCAGTTAGTTTGGTAAGATTATGACTCCAGGAAAACAACTAAGGGGGCCACCTGGTAGCACCTGTACTTAGACTTCTGGTAATCTAGGCTGGCTTCAGGATCATGGAAAGCCTAAGACTAGTTCCTTCATAGTGAGGCGTTTAGTATCCAGCTGGATGTTATATGAGTGTACAATTACATCCCTAAGAATGATTGGATCTTCCAATGGAGGGGTGAAAGAACCTGTATAATAGGGGTCTGGGTCCTTAAAAAAAATAGCCGCTTTGAAGGGGATTCTTAGGTGATATGTAGGGATTCCAACAAAATCCGAATTAGACACCCTTGGAAACCATTTGAATTCATGATTTCAAGCTTCATGTCGCCAGCGGGTTGGCTGGTTGCACCTTCCATGCTTTGCTTGCTTTCAGGAGCGGCTTCACAACCTGGAATCCTTTGCGAGCAGCGAAGAGAAACTCAGCAAGTATTCAGAAATTGCCAGGTATGAACCAATGAAGGGGTTGCTTCAGGAGATGCAAATTTTGGGATTTGACATAGGCAAGATACACCCCTGAAAATTACAGTAGGACCCTAAAAATCACCCAATTGAAGAGGAAAATCATCTTCCAAACCTCCCTGTTTGTGTTCCATGTTAATTTTCCGGGGTGTAGTGTTGATTCTGATGGAAAAGTGACCGTGAACTCCCGGTGCAGAGCAGCCTATCTCCCACCATGAGGCAAGCTCCCAATGTCCTGGTCGCTACGGATGTGCTCGGCCGTGGTATTGACTTGCCCAATGTGAGACTTGACCAATACGGATTTGATTGATTTGGGCCAGTAACCCAAAAATGCCGGGGATTGCTACTAAAACGGAATTGTAAGCAGCCAGGGATTGAGTTTTATCCGAGGATATTATTGCTTAGTGTGACCTTCCTTTGAGTTCTTTTGTATTCCACCAACTAAAAAAACTGCATCTTCAAAAAGATCATTCAACAAATTCTTTGGAACTAAGGACACATGTCTTTGTTTTTGACATGCCTGGGTGTATCGATGACTACATTCACCGAATTGGGCGCACTGCTCGTGGGATGGACGGGGAGGCAAAGCTGGGGAGAAAGGTTCTCCGCGGCATTTTCCGCGAAATCCATACTGTTGACATTCAAACTTTCATCCACCCAGTTGAGGTTCACCTTTTTTTTGGATATTTAATTGGTTTTTGTACATTCCAAGCTGGTTCGCTCAACTTTTGTCCATTTAGTGCTTGTACATTTCAGATTTCAACGAACATCTGAGTGCAGGGCCAGGCGATCTGCTTCTTTGAGTATGCTGATTGTCTTCCCAACCTGGCCAAGGCCTGTAATACTTGTTGTGGAATGGAGTGGTGGTCCAGTTTTACCTAGCAGAAGTGGACTTCTTTTAGATATGGCAGGTGAAAAATTGCGGTTTCCCCAAAATCTAGTTGTAATCTGCAATTGAAAGTGGAAACGGACCATTTTGGGTAAGTCTGCTTGAAATTCATTAGGTTCAATAGCTAGGTCCAGTTGTAAAAAAGTCAGAGCTGTCTCATGACCTGACTTTCATAGTTAGATCTTTGATGATCGCAGTCAAGCCGTACTGTTGATGGTTCAGAAATCCTGCTCCAGTTGATATGGTAAGTATCCCATTATTTACGACGGGTTTTTTTATATTCCAAGTGGTTTTTACATGTTTTTACCGTATTTCTGAACCATCAAGCCGTATCACAGCAAGTTGTGCCTTCAGGAGTTAGTGGAACATTTAGAAGTCACCTTGCAACCTGTACCTTCCGAATTGGAAAGAATAGCAAAGGACGGTTTGGGAGGTGATACCATTGGAGCTATTGGGTTACAAATTTAGTGTCTTGCAGTGGTATTGAAGCATGCAGTGGTGGGCCCATACAAGCCAGAGGCCAAACCAATAGCATGCATTTTTGCCAGATTTTGTTCTCATTACTCATGACTCCTTTCTGATTTTACCTGAAAACATCTACGGATCTCAGTTTGATCAAAGACCTTTAATTCATCGATTCATCGTACAACGGAGCCCCGTTGAGCCTGTGTGAAAAAAATCCCGACCGTTTGAAGAGTTGACGTTTCTCTTCCCCTTTTCAACGCAAAAAAAACATCAAACATTTGAGACACATATCAGATCGCAGGTGGTGTTCCTTAATGAACCCTGATAAGTTTTCCTGATGGTTTGGGAAACCCATTTTGGGGCTCAACAAATGGCACCTCGCAGGAGGTGGCAGAAGGAGGAAGGTGTGGAAAAAAGATGAAGATGGAGGACAGAGACATGGTCGACTGAGAGGGAATCCCTATAAACCGAGATTATAACCCTGTAATTTACCACTGTTACTAAGTGGGGGGAGGGGTAGATCCAATGAAATACCCTTATGTTTTCCAAAGTTTTCCCATTATAGTGAGAGCTCCATAGGTTTTGGAAGGGATGTTTCTGTAGATCCTGAGGAGTCTGAACCGGGCATTTGTTTCTTGGCATTTGAGATGACTAACTGGTGATGGTTAAGGATGGAAGCTCCCCAGATTTTTGGATCCGGTTGAGATCATGGTGGGTCAACATATTTGGCAAAAGCCTGAGATTCAGCAGATTTTGTTTTTAAACAAATATGTATGTGACACTCAAAGGGTGCATAGAAAACCAACCCCAAAAAACATCAAAAAACAGTTTTCTCGCTGGAGAATGCGAGAAGTTCCTGAAACTGACAGTCGCTGAGGTGATTTGGCCACTGCGGAAGAGTTGGGTATTTGGAATGCCTCAGGGTATCGGTTACTTGGACGTCAAAGATGCCCATGAAAGCTGTGTTTCAAAGGATGGCGATGCTGCGATGTGTGGGTTTTCCTGAAAGTTCACATTTAACTTAAGGCTTAAGGGGGTGGTTTCAAATATTTTTTATTTTCACCCCTATTTGGGGAAGATTCCCATTTTGACTAATATTTTTCAAAGGGGTTGAAACCACCAACGAGTTAACTTAAGGGGGTGGATCTGTTAAGATAGCCTTAAATCGCCTTCTCCAAATTGTGGCGACTATACTGTTCATATCGGAATCTTTTTTTTTTGCGATGATTTCTTGGATCCCTTGCCTTAAAATCTTTTGGGGTATTTGAATCTCACCACCCGATTTTTCAAGAAATGCGTACCTGAATCCTCCAGTCGGGTCTGGAAATTTGAGCCCCTTCACCACCAAAAAACAGACCTGGGGGTCTGAAATTTGATACCCGACTGGAGGGTCTCCCGGCTTTTTGGTATCTCCCGTATCATCAAAACGCCATGGCTTGAAATTCTTCGGTTTCGGAGGTCTTGGATGTGGATAAAAGTAACTTGGTGGCAGCAGCAAATGATGAGGAAATCTCCAACAAAATGATGGAAACCTGAAATGATTCGAAATGAATCAAACCATGATGTTTCTTATTTTGAGATCTTTTTGAGAGAGATCTTTCCATGCCAAAACGTGGGGACAAAAGGTCAGAATTTTAACTTTCAAGCTGCGACAACCATGATGCCACAAGCTGAGGAATCTTCCAAGGTGCCAATCTGTTGCAAACCGTGTTTGCCGGCGATGAACCGAGATCTCAAGATCTCACACAAGGAAAATATGTTGAATGTGTATTTAATATATGTAGATATGCACGTGTATATATGTATATAAATACACATATAATATCTGTATATATAAATAAATGGTGGTTTGTTGCAGAATTCCTTCCCCCCAAAAAAAGCTTCATTCAGCTTTGTGAGAGTTGGTGTGTTTGTCCAGACCCTTTCCCCCTGCCCAGGGAGAGTTCTCGGTCCCTGCCCAATTTTCCCTGCAAACTTCTTACCTCTGCGCAAGGCCAGTGGTTGGTTCGTCTTTCGCCATGCTGGTATCCTTAACACCGATCGCGGCCCGGGCAAATGGCGAATTGAAGAGGTCTGTGACTTTTTTTGGAAGGGAGAAATGATTTTCGAGGGGATCAAGTTAGGTCAGTTTGGTCAGTTTGAATCACCTTCATGAAGGAGATTTCTTTGTTTTGTCAGGAGAACTACTAGCATACAGACTGCAAATCTAAACTTTTTCAAAAAGTCCGAGAATGATTCCCGGATACCTTTGGTTCATGAGTGTTTCTATTCATTTCCATTCCTACATGCACCCAGAGTATGTCCAACTGCAAATGTAACAACAACGTCGCGAGTCGCGCACCTCACCTGTTGCCACGGAAACGGCAAAAACGGATGGAACCTTCAGGACTCGGAGATCATGGAGGTGGAGTTCGGAAGTGTTGCGCTACGACTTCAATACTCCGCCAAATGGGAAGGTCGTAAGCGCCGGGACAGGGTTGCCCATGGAGGGAATGGTGGAGGACATGAAGGGCTAAAGTCAAGCATTGGTATGTCCTGAGAGGAACACACTGAAAGGTCTGAGTGAATGCCTACTTGTGTGTAGGCAAAAATTGAAGCAAGAGTACTATACACTTCTCCCCTTTTTTGATTGTGCACGATCCAATCATTTGGGAACATCAAACTTGAATTCAATCATGGCATGTTTACCACTGTTGTTTCACCCAACAAATATTATAGCAGAAAACACTCACAAAAAAAACCTGTAGTGATTAGTATCTATACGTATCTATGTAGCATTTATAGGTGGCATATTGAAATGCACCTGGGAAAAATGAAGAGTTTGGTAACCTGGGACCTGCGGTTACCAGGTAAGAAGAAGCCAAACTTTCGCTCCATCTCCTCAGCAGCTTGGCTTGCCGTCAATCAGATAGTCTTTTGCAACCCCAAAACCCGTGGGAAGTTTTGGGAAATCATTGGAAGCATCCAAAGATCTAAACATCATCAAATATCGTGAAGTATCATGAAATATCAGGCAAAAACCGTGAAACATCATGAAATATCATAAAAAAACAACAAACATCATGAAATATCAGAAAACATCATCAAACACCATGAAATATCAGAAAGCATCATCAAACATCATCAATCATAATTGAACATCATTAAATATCATCAATCATAATTGAACATCATCAAACATCATCAATCATGATTGAACATCAACACGCACACACACACACACAATTTCTGTTTCATCCGAATTCTTTCACACCAAGGAGTCCACATCAGAGATGACTGGTTGGATTCAGAAATCCAAGCAGTATAAATGGCTGGAGCCTGTGGAGCTTCAGATGGAACAGCCTGGGCCAGATGTGCCTGAAGTTGTTCCAACTTCGATTTCAACAGCGGAGGGTGGTTCCAATTGAGTTCCGAATTTTGGGTGATTTTTTGCGATGGATATTTTTTGGGTGACAAACATTTGGACATTTGAAGTGAAGTGTAGGGGTCGAAGCACCCTTCTCTTGAAGCAGCTGAAGTTGGCCAAGTAGTCAACTGGAATTTCCTGCCGGTGGCCATTTGTGCCCTGGAGATTTCATCATGCTGGACCCGTGCGGCCCGGCTGATACCAAAAATTTGCATCTGAAGGACGCTTCAAGTGGTGAACCTTGGGGGTGCAGACCCGTTGAACTGTGAAGGAATGTGCGGGGGGATCATTTCATGATTGCCTTACGATTACCCAACACACCTCCTGGATGGTTGTTTTTTTTTTGTGCATCCACTGGTTGTTTTCCACGGACTTTTTTTGGGATTTCCTTTTCAGGCGGCGCTCCAGTTTTCAGCCAAGGTGCCACATTTCTGTTTTGGTTGGTGTGTCGCAGCGGGGTCACGTGAGCGGTGATTTTTCCAAAGGCACAAGCAGAAGAGTGGCAGTCACGCTTGGAAGAGGCTGAGGGACGACCGACTTTTTGAGTGTTAGAGTCTTCAATATTTTGTTTCCCCATCCTATTGGTTGCTGAATTTCGACATTACTTGATAAAATCTTCAAAACCAATTCTATGTCAAATTGGGACGTCAAACTTATTTCATGATCCCATGTCTTATGGCTACAAAGTATTGTCCACAAATAGGTAAATAGTCAAAATCCTGTAATCCTTGATATCACATTGTGTTCAGTGGGTAACAAAGCAGCATCTAAAAAATCATCCTATGAATGTCCCACCGGGTAGTAAAACGGAATCCACCAGAATCTTATAGAATTGTCTGGTACCAAAACCTATGGATTCTAGCTGATGGGTACCATAATAGCCAGGTACTTTTGGTAAAGCTAGCAGCTATTGATATCCAGTTATAAATAGGATTACAACCCCTATAAGTTGGGTTGAGAAACCCCAGGGAAACCCATTTATTAGGCCATTTATAGGGGTTTAACATAAAGCCCCCATAACTGGATCCGGGAGCCCATCTTGATGATAGGCCAAGGCAGAAAGCTGCAAGTTACGAGATCAATTACTTCAACAAGAGGCGGCGGAACGGGGGAAGATGGTAGAAATCTGGTTGGTGGTTTCAAAGATTTTTTATTTTCACCCCTACCTGGGGAAGATTCACAATTTGACTCATATTTTTCAAAGGGGTTGAAACCACCAACTAGAAATTTTGGTTTTCTTTCCATTCCTCTTGTTGGTGTCTGTCGTCTTATTGGTGTCTGGAAGAATCATACAGAAAGCCATCGAGGAGTCCCGCACCCAAAAGCCCTATTTTTACAAATGTCACTAAAAGGCAAAACAAAGGAGAGAGGAGGGACTTCATCAACCAAAAACCATCCAAACATGTCAACATGCCTCAAGAAAAAGGTGATCAAGCATGGCTTCCCCATTGGATTTTTGGATTCATCTTGAACAATATGACATCATGTTCTATCAATGACACAGGTTGCTCTCTAACCAAGCTGCCCAAGCATCGCAGCACGACAAAAGGGCATCCCCCAAGAAAATGCTATCCTGCCACAACCATTCATCAGACGTGATGTAGTAATAGAAGTGGCATCAGCATGATGTACATTCGCCAATGGATTGAGTACAAGGGTGACACTCACTTGACAATCTGACATCCTGGACACACTTGAGAAGTCACACACTTTCAGACACACACACACACACACACACACACACACACACGCACACACAGACCATGTGCAATGTCAGCTTTATGTCTGAAGCTGACGCACTTGACATCATCCTAGCAAGAGCCTGAAATCAATTTTACAGCAAAGATGCTCCAAGAATCCGACAGTGACACAAGTTAAACATCAATCTTATTTTTGATATCTGTTTGGCACAAACATGTTGGATTCATTTGGATACTGTACTCATGTTTGACCAGAAAATTTGAAGTGAGATCTGACACCAACCTGACACCATTCTGTGGCAATTATATATCTCATGCAAGACATTGTGACTGCAGGTGTTTGGTACAACCTTAATGACCAGGTTCCTTCCTTTGCGCGGCCACAGAAAGAATCTGGTTTATCCCCGAAAGAAGATGAATTTGTTTTTGGACTCCGTCCACCTATTCCTTAGATAGCCACAATGGGTATGTTGTTCGTTGATGTGGAAACTAGAACCAGAAAGCCCCAAACCATTTTTTAATCCATGATGTCAATATCTTCCCAAATTTAGCGATCAAGCAGCATCACAGGGAGATGTCCAGGGTTTGAGGCATGAACTCTTTCATCGTCACGGTGGTGGCAGCCGTGTCTCTGCTCAAAGGGGCCGAAACCTAGAGAATCGTTGCGGAGTGGCATTCTGAGAGTCTCAAAGGTGGGGATTTCATCTCATGGGTTGAAGCGAAAAAACGCATCAATTCTGCTGCGTTTTGGATGGTGGGCAATGGTTGAGACTAGTGAGGGCGGTTTAAGATGAGCTAAATGAAAGTTCCCTGCTGTTGATGCTGGAAATCTTGCACCACTTGAGGTTGGTAGATTTTTTTCCGGTGAAATTGTAGGTTTCATATGTTCCAAGCACCAACCGTGAGGCCATGGCTGCATTGAGCCTGGGGCTCTTTGGCTCCTTATGTCTCAGTGGTGAGATGAAGCTGCCTGGAGACATGAAGCCGAAAAGTCGACGATCCAGAGCTTCGCGACTGGAGCAGGAGTTGGAGCGCGAATTGAAGGCTGGATTTGCTAAGTGCATGACATGCAATGTTCAAACCCCTTGTAAAAACTTAGTAACTAGGTATCAAGGGAAAACACGATCCTCGTCTTTCTAATCCTCCTCCTCCTCCTCATAATCCTCCTTCTCATCCTCATCCTCGTGATGCACAGCTGTTGCATCTCAAACTGATGTGTTTGAATCTGAAGGTGGACAGAGAGACAAAGATCACGCCCTTGAGTGCCATACGGGAAGCCCTCAGGGATCCGGAGATGACAGTGACGGAGACGAGTCCAATCCACGAACTTCACAAGTGGGAAGTGAAGTGGAAGCCTTCCGGCCTTTTCGGCCTCATACATGAAGAACCTATCAATTTTTTGGTTTTCTTGGAGGATGGACACATTGCGCAAATTCGTGCCACCTTTGATCCTGAGCCTTTGTCGCCAGCTCGTCAAATGATGGTGGCCAACAAATGGAATAGGGAAAAGCGCTTCACGAAGGCATTCATGAACGACAACGAGGATTCTATGGTCTTGGAGACACATGTTGATTTTGAATGGCTTGGGCAGTCACCAGCTTCCAGCTTCAAAAGCATCCTGAAAGTTTTCAAGGAGTCTGTACTTGCATTTATAGCTTTGGCGATTCAGGAAGAAAAGTAGTTGTAGACCCTGCTCGAGGAAGATGACGTTGGCTTTGCAACGAGAACGTTGCTGACTGCTGAGTTGAAAAAGAAATGCGGTAGGATTCGTCCGGCTGGAAGGACATCCCATTTGTAGGCGATGAGTTTTGAAGCAAACTCAATAAATTTGTGTTCCAAATTTATGCCTTTGGAAGGTAGATTGATAAAAGGTGTCATTAAAGCATCCCAAGCCTCACATGGACCCATTTTTTAAAGCTGACAAAGACATGGGATTCCGAGCGGTTTTTTGCTACTTCGGTGGGGTAGATGCCCAATGTGAAGGCACGATCTGCGGAACAAGCCCGACAGGCGCAACCGCCAGACATAGTCGTGCATCATTATTGAAGAAAGGGTCCAACAACCAAGCAAGCTAGATTGATTAAAAAACTCTTGAAATGCTATACCCGTATCAGAACTTGAGTGAACAAAACTTCTGTGAAGAAAGAGTCACCGTGTGTCATCCCAGATTGCTACTTTGGGAGCAGAAGAACCAGCGCAAGCCGTAAGGAAAACTCAGGGATAGGATGGTGGATCTGGATTTGCCATGAGGGAAGTGGGGAAACGACATTTCATGAGCCCATAGTTGTTAGGGGCAAGTGAGGGGCGGGACCAGGCATTTTGCCCCTGAAAAATACACCCAGGTGAAAGTAGATTATGGCAGGCAACTCCCAACAAAAAGGGTAGTTTAGGGTAAAACCCTGTCAACTTATTACATGGGAAATGCAATCCTCTTGCAACGCCCTTGGCCAATTCTCCATGATTTTTCAGGTGCGACGCTTGCAAGGAGAAGTAGCAATGCTGGAGACCAAAGTGCTAGAGCAACAGGCCGGATCTGATTGGGGCTTTTTGGTGAGTCAATGGTTATCGTAGCCTTTTTTCAAGAATCTCCAAGAAAATATAGTGACCAATTGCCATTTCCAGTAATCTGCCACTTGTTTTAGCAGCTTAATCTGAGCCCACTGGCTCAGCATTAAAGTAGCTATAGGTTTTCAATATCTTTCCTGATTTTTTGTAGGTTGATGATGATCTATGATTGAGGTCCAAACCCCCCAATCTTGGACTGGCCAATTCTTGTTGTTCAGGCCATGCAGTCTGCAGCTGCACGAAAATCTGAAATTGCCTTGAGAGCAGAGTTAGATGTGAAGAATCACGAGGCCATTTGTCACGTCGCTTTTTGATCCTATTGGGGTGGTAAAAGATGAGTGTGTAGTGATTAATCCAAGTTTTATCCTATAGATTGCTATTATTTGATATTGGAGGGCATTTGCAAAAAGATACTTTTGTTGTTGGCTACTTCTTTCAACTAGCTAATGGACTTTAAAGGCTTTCCGTGGCATCCAGCTCACTATGGCTTTGGGAAGCGCAACATGAAGATCCAAGATCCAACTAGATCGATTTTGGGTGTTCAGTCGTGTTAAGCCATTTGGGCCGATTCATGATAGATACACCATGGTGGTGGTTTCAAGCATTTTTCATTTTCACCCCTACCTGGGGAAATGATCCAATTTGACGAGCATATTTTTCAGATGGGTTGAAAGGTGAGGATTCTATTGAATCCCCATATGTTGTTGAGTATTTTTGAGGTCTCCAGCCTGAAGAGGGCCTTAGAAGCACGTGATAGCGAGGTGATGTGATGTGATGGATGGGAGGGATGTGGATTTTTCAGGGTTGGTTTGGTGGGGGTTGGTGGAGAGATCCTGGGATGTAAACCTGGAAATTTGTGGGAAAATTATGGAAAAATCTCTCAAGTTGCATTCATTTTTTGTGGACTGGAGCAACAAATCTTTCCATCATGTCGTCTCCTTAAGCCGGGATAGTGTCCGCAGAAACTGGGTGTGAAGACAGAATGAACGGATGTTGAAAAATCAGGTTGAAACCATCACATACAGTAGATACGACAATGGCAAAGTACGTGAAGATGGTGGAATTTCGTTGGACATATCTTCCCATTGTTTCATTCAAAAAATTGTGTGGTACTACTTCTGAATGGGCATTCTCGCCAAGATATGTTGTGTTTTCTTGATTCTCGAACAGTTTCAGCTAAAGGCTAATCGGCAGTCATTTGGTTGCCGGTCAGTAATTCTTCTAGGTTCATCATCCCATTAAATGACTCCTGTCCCAACAAAAATCCTAGCATTGGTCACCATCTCAGTAGTCTCTACTAAGTCAAACTGATTTCTAGTCGCCTGGTGAAGCAGTAGGGCTGTTTTTGTTGGTTCTCGACCGAGCTTAACTGCTGGTAGGTGTGCCGATATGAAGCAGAGCTTTCAGCCATTATTGCGGAGCTCAATGTCTGGCAGCTTATTCGGTTTCTGTTAAGCATGCTAAACTTTCTAAACCGTTTTTTTGTTTAGTTATTGTAGACTCTAGTAAGCTAAGACAAGCATCACTAGACTATGGCTTTATCATTTTTCTTTTTCATTACTGTTTTTTTTTTGAAAAGCCATCTACAAGCCTGGAACATTCTCCCCTAGCCCAGGTCCTCCGAGAACAGCCCTGAAGGGTTTGAACAACGCAAGGCTGGTAGATGCAAATTCCCCGAAAATCACCGTTGGTGACATCCATGACCGGAGAAGAATAAATGTATCTAAATGTGTGGATGGAAAACATGGCTTGGTGGTTTGTTTGTTGAAGTTTTAGAATTGGTGCATGCTGCCTTAGAAAATACTGTATGTGACTGATGTTTTCTTTAGAAACTTCTGCGCCACGCTGCAGATGCACCAATTTGCTCAAGCCGATCGTTCCCCCGATCGGCCGTCGAACTAATAGATCTTCGTAGATCTTCCTATCTTTGCCGGACTGGCGGCACATATGTTGCTTGCGCAGCTTGGCAGAGGTACAGAGGGGATGAACATATTAGCAACATCTATCAGGGATCCTTAAATTACCCATTTAGATGGGATCAAAGAATGCAAATGGATGGTAATTTTCAGGGATTTCCTCTTTACAATTCCTTGTTTGGGTTGGTAATATAATGACGGCTGTCTATACAATCGGAAGAGGTTTCAACTGCTCTACATGGAAGAGGCTCTGCTTACATGGCACATGGCGGTTTTGTATAGTTCGACAGGGCAAGCTGAAGAGATCTGTCAGATTTCCGTTTCGCTGTTGGCTTCCCGGTTGCCTGCCTTCCAGCCATTGAGGTGTTCTCCTGAAAACTACACGCAAACAGCGCGCTTGGACATGTTTCCGTGGTGTTTTTACACAAATTGAGCTCCCCCGAAAATGGGGTATATTAAGAAACTAAAATCGAGACCAAGAGATCTTTGGCTATAAAAAAAAACATGGCTGTATGAAGAGCTGTTTTTTTTTTCAGCAGGCATATGAAGAGGTTGATATTTTTTGTAAAGGTATGGACCTGATGATATCAAAGATCATCACAGCTTATCAAAGTCATGGATTGGACCCTCTACTTACTGTGATGATATTGACTCCAACAGGCAAGACACCCGAAAGCGCCGCCTAGCGCCAGGACATGCATCAAGCACAAAGCGGATGGCAAGGTTCCGCTCTGAGACAGGAATTCGGAACTAGCTGGGGCATTTTTTCGTCGTTGAGGGCATAAAAGCCGGTGTGCAACATATAACTCTCTATTAAAGCTGACTATATATTTGGAAGGGGGCCCCATGTTTTTCGTGGGGGTGTTGACTAGCTAGTTAAACCCATGTTTTTCAGCCTGAAGCACCTGGCTTGAACCGGGAGGTGCATCAAGTGCACCATCAATGGAGATGTGACTTGGCAAAATTTGCATCTCTGGCCATCAGCAGCCTCAACAGCAACCATGGGGGCAAGATTTTGCCCATTTCAACTCGGGTCTAAGGGAAATTCTGCCAGCATTTCCCTATATACCTCCAGGGAACTAAAATATCCCCTACCAAGGCACTTTTGAAGATGATTTTCCTTTTCTCCGGGTGGGATATGTTAATTCCCTGGAGGCGAAGCCTACAAACAGAAATACTCAACGCATTGATATTGGGGGAGCTTTGATTTGCTGGGGACTTATGAGCAAATCTATGCCGCATCCACGTAAGGTTTTCCCCTTTACGTTTATCCACCGGCTTTTCCGCTCACATCGACGAAGGTATCAACATCATCCCTGGTATAGTGCCTTGACTGTGAGAAAATGTCGAAACATCCTTGGCATGGGAATGAGAGGAAGAAGGTCAAGCATACTGGTTGAAGTATATCTTAAGGTATGTTGAGCTTTGTCAGAATTGTGTCCAGGTCTGTTCATGAAATTTAGGAATCAACATTTCCAATATTTTGAGAGATGTTAAAACATGTCAAGATACTGTTGATGGTTCAGAAATCCGGGATCAACTCACCAGTTGAGGTTGGTAGTTCATCTTATTATTTACCGGGTTTTTTCCAAATGCCAGGTGGTTTTCTCATCCCTGGATTTCTTAAGTTGCCATCAACTTAAGGCCAAGAAATGGAGTCCGAACCTCAGAGGCACCTGGCAGCTGGATGAGAAGCACATTTTTTAAAATGATAGTGGAGATATAGTATAGATATGTATCAATATATACACATATACTGTATGTTTCAAATGTATATCATGTTGATATACCAAGATTTATCATGAGATATGGTTTTTGTGGATACATATCAAATGATCATTTTTTAAATCATAAATCATCCAAGAAAGACATGATGATGCAGAATTGGAACCTCCCAAGGTCCAACTTTCCTGACTCCATGCAGCATAACCTGGAGATGCAGCGTAACCTGGAGATGCAACAACAGTTGCAACAAATCCTTCAACATCCTGGCTTTCAGGCAAGGGAGGCAAAAAAGCTGGTATATTTTCCTATAGTTGGTTGATTTTTTATGGTAAATGTAGGGAAATATACCATAGCATTCAGGCATCCATGTATGGGTCCTTTAAATGATATTTTGATATACCCTCCAGAGAACTAACATCACATATCCTTGCCAAAAAGTCACTTTTGAGTCGATGATGTTCCGGCTTTCCCGTCTGGTGGGATATGTGATTGTTTCCTGGAGGGTAACTCTGTTTTTGGTCCAACATGTGGGTTCAGGAAACAAAGCTCTGATACACCAATAACGTAGAAAATTAGCATTTTTTGGGATATTTATGGAAGAAAGCATCATCCCCTTAGCACACCTCATTTTTTTTTTCAAAAAATAAGATGATGTTTTTGGGTCACGAACTTTTGTGCTCACCCCTGTAGGTGGATCCGACACAAGGAACATCAGGGCTCAGCATGTTATGGCCAGAGATGCATCCTGGCCTTGCAGGACATGCAGGACATGGATCGGTTGATGACTATATTTGTGGCTTGAATCCCTGCGGGAGTTTTTTTTGCTTGTTTTTTTAGATGATAAAACGTTTTTCTTGTTTTTCCCCAAACAGTTTCCTACTGCTACGGCTACGGCTACTGCTACTCTACTTGCTTTTGCTACTGCTGCTGGTACCATTATCACTACCATGACCTCCACCAGTGGATGGCTTTGTGTTATGTAATAGTATTTGAGGGTACGCAAGGGTGTAGAGTGAGGCAAGTAAGAAAAGTATAAGTATAGAGATTCTTGAGTTTTGAGACCAATGCCATAAATTCACAGGAATTCAAACTACCCAGTACCCAGTTGTTTCATCAGATTTCTCTTCCACCTGAATCATTTGATAAATGAAAACTTTGAGAAACATACAAACACCGAGAACGTCCTCCTGACAGAACAACAAAAAATCTCGGAGGACACGGTGACACGTGGCAGGAAAGTTCGTGGTACAAGGCCCGGCAGTTTCAAATATTTTTCACTTTTACTCCAATTCGGGGAAATTGCCTAATTTGACGAATATTTTTTCCTAACGGGCCCACCAGCTAGATATTTATCAAACAACATCAAGCCATGAAATCATGAAACCACAAAACCATGAAACGAAAAAATGAAAAGACTGCAGCCGCTGAGGGGCCAGCACCTCAAGGTAGTTATGTCAGTGGGGGAACTCACAGTGAACAGAGGATGGGGAAGCTTGATACAGTTTTTTTGGCAAGATGAAATGGAGGACGTTCAATATTTTTTTTGTATACTGTATTTATCATATATGCATAGGTGGATATATGTTTTGTTTGATATCACAATGTTATGGGATATTATGAACACTTGTGGGATATTATGAGATATGACATTAGGTCTTGACGAAATGGTTTCCCCATCAAAATTTGTTTGCTTGGTGAAATACTGTGCTGATGGTAATGCAACTGTTTCAATCATCTCAAGTGGTTTGCAATCAACTGTAATGCTAATGAAAGATTCGATGATTTTTTTTGTGAACAAATTGGTGAAATCCTTACAACTTTGTTGAACCTATGCAATACACAGGTTTAACCATTAGACAGGTTCAACAAAGTTGTAAGGATTTCCTCTCCACATTTTCACAGAGAACAATCATTTTTCCATCTTTCGTTTCTTGTACAAATCCGTGTACTTTTCATTAGTTGATATGTGGGGTGCTTCTCAACCACTGATGCTATCAGGTCGACCTGATGCCTCCAGCCGATGTATTATGCTGGTCAACTCAAGCGTCTGGTTGGGGTGTCATCAAGACGGTTGTTGGGGATACACTCCCGAAAACTAGTATGGATCCTGAAAAATGGTGGTTGGAAAGCTACTTCCATTTGGGAGAGAATATTTTCAGGGGCAAGCTGTCAAACTTCAGGTGGGTATGTTCAAAAATCCCTAATTTGGGGTAGTGTGAAGAATAACAACTAGTAGACTCTCAAAAGCATAGCAAATTTTTCAAATGTGTTGATGTCAGCGTGAAGAACTTTCATGCTATCTTGACAAACTGCCTGTGGAGCAATGCTCCACATTCATTCATGCAGTTTGTATTTTCTGGTTGGTGTTTGGATGGATGATACTTTGTCAAAGCATAGGATGGTCACATTTCCTGCCTGGCACGGGCAAAGTTCTTCAGAGTACTCCTTGTAGGGCTGTCATTGTCACTTCAAATCCAAGAGAAAACCGGGCTATGACACGGATTTCATTTAGGACGCCAACAAAAAATCACAACAGCCCGGGGATCTTTTTTGGAATCTGAGGTTTAATCTGTGGAAAATTGATGAAAATTGACTGGATGGTTTATATTGGATCTACTCTCCACCTAGTAACAGTCGCATTTTTAACGGTTTACAGGGATGATCCCCTGTCAAAAATTGCATCCTGGGTTGGGGGGGGTGAACCTAAGGTTTATAGGAAAACCCTACTAGTTTTCTCCCTTAAGATACTGTTGATGCTTCAGAAAATCCCAAGGCCAACCACCCTGGAATCTATGAAACTTCATCAACCCGCCGTAAAAAATGGTAGATTTCAAGTACATATCAACCAGCAGTTGAGGTTGGTAGTTGAAATCCCCGGGGTAATTTACCAGGATTTCAAGCACCCTCCCAAGTGGTGCTGATGAGGTCAACGGCTCCAGTGGATACGTCCTTCTCGCAGGACAGTTGGGGTGGTTGGAGGGGCGCCGAAAAAAGGTGTGAGATGCAGAAGAAAAGGTTGGGAAGGATTGGTATTTCTTTTTTGGTGAGTTCCAAGTTTTGAATTTGGTGAGTTCTAGTTGTTTGTGGGAGATTTGACCTGCAAAACGTCTATGAAAACCTGATGAAAAGCTGGAGCACTATGTGATCCAGGCTCCAGTGTCATGGAGTTGGACGTTGAAGGCAGCATACCTCACGTTGGCCGTTCCAGTGAATTCAGGGCGGCCCAATAGTGGGGCACTTCAAATTGGAATCCTCTTGCGTTGCGTATCAACTGGAAAGTAGGTGGCAGATTTTGCGCTTCCAACGGACTGGAGTCCGGAGATGTCTGATGCTTTTGCTGTTGAGAGGAGCCACTCATGGAGACGTTGTTGGAGAAAGCCACCAAGTTGGACAAAAGCATGAAGAGAGAGGTGTGGTCACATTGACTGCAGCAACTTTCTTCATACACAAGTCACGAGGCTTATCATCGTTAACAACCTTTTTCCAAGAATCTTCGCTGAGGGTTTTGCACTGTCATTCCTGGGACAAGGACATTTTGAACCATATTGCTCATGTGTACATGCATGCATGTTGTTATTCTGCATAACGAAACATTGAATAATTCATGGAAGCACACTCTATGGGTGATACCTTTGCATGCTGCATCGTATCTTGCACTTACGTACACCAGACGAAGCAATTCCATGACATCCCTGACATCCATTACAACAGTTGTGAGGTTTTGCAAAAAAACCATCCAAGTTGATGCAAACAATTTTTCAGTCGTTTTGCTGGTGTTTTTGGGCCCAGTTGGGCTATCAAACAATTGAGATTTTGTGAGGTAATCAGCATCTATTTTTCAAATTGGGATACCAAACTTAAACAGCTCGCACCTGAAAAGTTACCAGGCCCCAATAGGAAAGGATCCTCTTCGGTTCACCACCATTCTTCAGGGGCTATGCCATGAAACTTCCGGGGGGGGTACATCCCTCCCAACGATTTGCCCAACTCCGCCAACTGGGGTTGCCGTTTTTCATGGAGGTGGACGAAGATTTCGAGCGGGATGTTACCAATGCTGTCGCACAGTTCCTCCAGGCGTATTGGGATTCATAGGGAGAAACGGAGAAACATGGAAGATGCAAAAAATCTGGAGGCAGTGATATGTGCAGGAATGAATTGGTACGTATGAAACCTTAGCAAACATGGGAGATTCTCCATTTCAACTGGCTGATTTCCTTCATCACAGCATCAAAAATAATAACTGTTGATGGTTCAGAAATCCGGTTAACCACCTGGGATGGTGCTGAAACCCGTCCTAAAGAATTGGATAAACTACCAACCTCAACTGGTGCAGGATTCCTGAACCATCAAACCGTACGTGCAGGAATGTATGATATGCACGGCACGTGCCAAAAATCAACCGTAACCCACCAACAAAAAGGTTGGATTGGAATGAATCCAATGAAAACGGGTTTCGGGGTAATGTTTTGAAACATGTATGAGCCACACTTCCAACACACCGCACTGAAATTTGGTGAAGTTTTATTCAAAAAACGGTCCGCCAGGGTGATGACGCGGAGTCTGATGAAGACGCCGAGGTCGTGAATTCGATGTCTTTGGTGTCCTTACACTCTCATGAGACGGAAATGTCCTTGTTGGTCTGGAGGGTTTTCCAGGTTTCTTGCATTGACGGGGTCATGATTTGACCGAATCGAACGGCGCAATTCGCTGATGTCCAAGGGATTCCAAGGGTAAGTGTTCATCACACCCTCCATAGGCAAGAACATTCGCGGCAACGAAAGACGGATCATGGCTGTGACCATGTTGGCATTGGGGGGGTTCCCAGACAAAATTTGCCATGAAATTGTACGGAAAGTACCACTGTATTGGAAATGATTGACGATTACCTTCCTGGGAACTGGGAACGAATCCATATCCCACCTATTATTGCAGACGAACATCATTTTCCCACCTTTCAAAGGGGATATGGATTCGTTCCCTGGAGTGTACCCTGACTTTTTTCTTCGGCAGGATGATGGGAGTCTGCCAGGAAGCCTTCCCAAAAGGACTGGGGACTGTGAGAGAGTTAGCGGAATCGACGGGATAGAATGGTATAGCTACCAAAAGGTCCCTGAGTAACGGAATTCTCCAAGAATGACTTGATAATTTAGGTTCGCGAGGGACAACATATTGGTATTAAGGTAGTTTCTTAATTCAGGTTGGTAGAATCTATTATAACTTACGCAAAAACTGAAGCTTGCGGGCTTTTTGCGGCATCCTCGCAGCCGGGATGGTTTTCGTGACATGGAACCCGCCAACCTGCCACCTGCGTTAGACGATGCACGTTCTCAACCAGAGGTTTCTAGGTGATACTGTTGATATGTGGATGATTCAGAAATCCTTTCGTCACTGCGGTTGGTAGTTTATCCATGTTTATCCCACTATTTACAGGGATTTAACATCCCAGGATCCCTTCCATCAAGCCTATCATTTGTAGCTACCAATGCCAGCCCAAAAAAGCCCCCGAAATACTCGATTTTTTGGGAGCTGCAAAAGGATGTTTTTAGTGTGATTTAAAATGGCGATGTTTTTTTTTGATCCATTTCTCGAGGACGATGCCCTCATCTGGATTGGAGGCTCGAAATGACGTTGATATCCCCTGCAAAAACGAGGGAGGCTCCAACATCCAACACTTTTCCCGCAGGTTCCGAAGAATTCGCCAGAGGCTGAGTGGTTTTGACACCACCCGCATTGCGGTTTTTTCAGCATAAAGCAATTCCTAGGCAATGCACCAATGGGTACAACATGGTACAACCATCCAATACGAAGTGAACATTGAATTTGCATCTTCCTCAATAGGGAAAATGCGCTGAACACTGAGATTTGGCGTTATGAGATCGATCATGATTTTGAGGTTGCCCAGCATGTCAGCGGAACCCACTGCAGACAACCAACAACTGTTGGGGTTATTTTCTCAGTTTGCGCTGCTAGGCTGCAAAGGAGGCAAAATTACAGCTGAAATCATCTATACAAATATATAGATACATATGTATTGATGATTCGTATTTCTACTCATCCTCCATTTTTCGCTCATACATATATGGATACACGTTTCACAATGATAGTGATTGTTTTTTTTCCCCCAACAGCCATAGCTGCTATGGGGTCTCAGCCAATCAAGGTTCCGGGGCGGTTCCCCGGTGGGAACCCGGGAGGTTCCGGCAGTGCTCCGGGAGGTTCCGGCTCCGGCGTTCTGGCCGTGTCCGGGAGGTTCCGGCCATGTTGCTGGGCGTCAGCGTTCAGGTTCCTGTACAGTGTGTTTTTCTTAAAATTTTGTTGAAGGGTATTGAGTTTAGCATTGGAATGCAAAGCGGGAGCTTTGCTTTTTGAAACTGGTTCTTTTACTCGGGAATATATAGGTTTCTTACACAGACGTTATGCTAGTTTGTTTTTTACATGCGCTTATTGAATGCAAAGCGGGCGCTGTGCTTTTGACAAAGGTGATTTTACGGAGGAAATACTTTGTGCGGGCGCTTTTCTTTTTCATTTGAATACACAATAGTGCACACAGATTCGTCGTGGTTGTATTTTTTCTCAATGCTGTTGGGGATACCACCCGAGCTTGGTGGTTTCAAACCTTTTTTATTTTCACCCCTACCTGGGGAAATGATTCCCAATTTGACGATCATATTTTTGAAGTGGGTGGTTCAACCACCACCTAGATTCGTTTTTTCTGGCTTTCATTTCAGGTCCGATGTTTTCCACATCATCCCAAAAACATCATTTATCACCAGGAAGAGGCTTCAAAAACTGCTCCGTGAACCTCAAGGCTGGATAACCTGTTTTCGGTGTTTCACGGAATTGGGTCACTAGGCGGTGGTTTCAAATATTTTTTATGTTCATCCCTATTTGGGGAAGACTCCCAATTTGACGATCATATTTTTCAGATGGGTTGGTTCAACCACCGACTAGGTGAATGTGTTGTAGATTCGTTTTACTTTAAGTTATAAAATCTCTTTCCCTTTTGCGTGCTGAAAGTTTTTTTTTTCATGGGATGGTTAACGGGTTTTTTTGAACATGTTTTTGCGGATGTTTTGTTTTTGTATTGTTGTCCTTTTATGTTTTTGGCGAGTGTTTTTTTGTTGGGGACGGGGAGGTTATGCTTGGTTTTTTGAGAGCCAGGCAAAGATTATCAATTCCTGGTTTGTTTGCTTGCTTGTTTGCTTCCTTACTTCTTTGCTTAATATTTACCCCGCAGTGAAGGATACTGTCATCATAGATGGGTGGTTGCATGGAGCCTTTTCTGATGCAAGGATGCTGAAAAAGCCACCCCTTTCCAGGACAAAGAAACATGACCACTTTGTGTAATTGGGTGTTTCCTTAAATGGTGGTACCCCCATTTCACACCCCAAAATGATCATGTTTAGTAGGAAAACCCATGGTTCTTGGGGAAACCCACCGTTTTAGGAAACCCCCCATTCTCGAAGGCTCTCAAGGATCTATCCATCAACATCAAGTCGCATAGATATCTCCATGGGGATGACCGTCCTCTTGGCAAATCACAGGAATCCCGAAGCCTTAAAGATGAATCCCTGAATTTTTTGCTAGGAACATTTGTTGCCAAGATCCTGTCAATGGAAACAGACTCGCAGAGATCAGGGATTTTGTTTAATGGAAATTCATGGAAGATGAGGAATTTGCCTGAACTTTCCCTCATGATGGGCTGAAAAATCCTGCAGTTCATCACTGATAGGGTGTATCAAACCTGTGATGAAGGGATGAATGACCATCCTCAAGTTCTGTCACTGGATTTGTAGGTTGGAGCCATTTAACAGGATGAATCTCGCTCGCTCTGTATTATCCCATCTCATCATACTTGGTAACCAAAAATACTTCCCACAATCCAACTCTTTGGTCAAGGTAATACCACTCCTGAAACAGTCCCTGGGCGGCCAAGGGGGGCTGGCAGTGTGGCAACGGGGGTGGCGTAGCAGTGGAACCACACGCAACCCAAACATTTCGTGGTGGTTTGTTTTCAATTTTAAAGGAAGGGTAGGTTGAGTCAGCTACCGATATGCATAAGGGAATGAAATCATATAAGAAATTAAGGATGATTACAGATGATTTGAACCAAATCATCCAATCCACAAAACTCATAGGACCAAAGAAGTAGCGATCGTCTTCAATCGTTTTCAGGCTCCACAAGTTGACTTGTGGTATTTGTAGACTAAAAGGGAGACTTTTTTGTGGGACCCTGCAATTTGGCCAAGTTGTGATCACGATATCTCAGTTTGGAATGCCAAAAAACGGGCCGATATCTCTAAGGCTTCTGGCAGCAGTGACACCGTATCTAATCAGTTTGGGCCTTAGATTTGGGACCAACGTTGACAACGAAAAAAAAGGGACCCCTCGGGTCGAGTTGACAACGACACATTTTGTACAGTCGGTATTTTGGTAAATGTCCCCATGAAAATTGAGAATTGCCTTGCCTCTTTAAATCCAGAATTGGCGGAACACTGGTCTCCAGATGATAGTTGCCCCAAACTCCCGCAGTAGAAACTGCTTCCTCTCAACGTCATGATGGATGAATTGAACCAGTGTTTGGAACCATCTCAAGATTCTGAAATGCCAGAAATCTGTTGCATCCGTCAGCTAGGAAAAAATCCCACCACCACCACCACCACCACCACCACCACCACCACCACCACCACCACCACCACCACCACCACCACCACCAGCATCATCATCATCATCATCATCATCATCATCATCATCATCATCATCATCATCATCATCATCATCATCATCAGCCCAATAGTAGGGTTTATATATATATATATACACCCATTATAAGGATTCCGGATGACCATCATCAAACCATCACTGTCTTTTTGCCTTGCTTCGATCGCCTCTCCGGCAATCTAAAGATTTCACCCTGATCGAGGTGAGCCGTTTGGGGAGGGGATGAAATCCCACCCTGTGAAGTAAGGATTCTTTGAGGGAGTAATTTCTATATAGACATATATATATATACATATTTATACATTTGATACATATTTGATATATATATATATGTATTTGTATGTATACAATATATATGTATATATATATACGTAGACATGTTATAACAAATTGCTAAATAGGCCACTTTGGGTGTTCAACGACGCTCCGAAGATGCAGCCCAAAATGTCGAGAATTTCTCGTGGCTGCAGGTCTTCTGAGACCATTCGTTCCGAGTTGTCGGATGCGTTGAAGCTCTTGGAACGCCTGGCAGACAAAGATGGAAGGACGCTGTTTTTCTTAATCGAAGCGAAGGAAACGTGTTTGGTTGGTGATGGTGAGGTTTTTCTGCAACATTTTTGAAAGATTAGTGGATTCTGTGGTGATTTCTTGATTGTTGATGGTTAGTTGTGATTATGATCTATGGTGAGTTATGTAATGTATTGTAATGTTATGATATGTTATGTATTTTCCAGTCGTTTCTGAATGTTGATGGTTGATGTCTAGTTCGGATATGAAGATTGACGAAAAGGTTCCAGCAGAGCTACATTTTGATGTCACATGACCAAAGGTCACCAACAGAGTTGATTTACAGTGAATATAAGACTTCAGGATTTGAGTCCAAAAAAAGAGTATGAATAAGTGGGTGTTTCCTTAAATGGTGGTACCCCCATTTCACACCCCAAAATGATCATCTTTAGTAGGAAAACCCATGGTTGCTGGGTACCACCATTTTAGGAAACCCCCAAGTATTAATCTCTAGATTTTGTTTTTGAACAACAAGGGAACTTGTTTTCTTCCACGTGTTTCATTTCGAGGTCCTCCTTGATGCGATTGGGTAGCTGGGAATTCACGACACGACACCATTTGCCAATCTAAGGACCCAGCAGCTTCAGTCTCAACCGATCTTGTCGACACCAAGCCAATCGGCTGCAATGTTTCGGCCCCTCCCAGTTAACAGTTGCAACCTAAGGTTTTTAGGGATCCCCGATCCTAAAAAATGTAGTAATCCTGGTGGTCACTTTTACTGGGAGGGGGGCCACATCCAATGCATAACACTTCACTTCAAAAAATTATTTGGGAAGGACAAGTAGGTACTCGCAGTCACCTGGAATTTTGATATACTGTTGATGGAAGAAATCCTGCACCACCTGGGATGGTTAAAAACTTATAAATAATGGGATAATCATCATCCTTAGTGGTGCAGGATTTCAGCCATCAACAGTATGTACACGGGTGTGTTTCTACAATGTCTCCCCGGAAGCATGGGTTTTCCCATTCACTGTCGCCCCACGTTACTGCCTCATCCGAGGCAGCACTCCTGTGGCTTAGCGGCAAAATGTCAAGTTTTCCATGGCATCCGTTTTTTTTTACTGGTTGATACTGTTTGCCTGCCTTTGCACATCTCAACAAAGCGTTCATGTTTTTTTGGACATTTACTAGCAGTGTAGATTTGTAGATCATTGTTTGAGATTAAAAAATGGCAATATCTTTGTGGTGACTAGCCTCATTCAGATTCATATGCAGTTTCACTTCATTGCAAGAGTGTTTTACTATGCTACTCTGCAAGGGGAGCTCTTTCTTCTCAGGTAGATCTAGGATTTTGTTTACAGTACACAAGGTAAAATGACAAACAACTGCAGAGTTGCACCAAATTTCCGGTACCTTACTTCAGGCACAGCTACAGGCAACTCGCCCGGCAACACAGGCTGACCCTGTGTCAAAACCTTCATTGCAATTGGAATCTTTGGCAAAACAGTGGGCTTTACAGCCTGGTTGTGAAGTAGTTGCAAGCAGGCACCTGGTATGGAGAGATGCAAAATTCGGCAAAGTTCAACCGGTTCGCGGTTGATGGACTTTTCGGAAGTTCGATTCTTTTGTGAACCATAAAGCTTCAAGAGGAAAACTTACAACTTGGAATCAACTACCCAATATCATGAAAGATAGAAATCAACAACACCACATAGTGTTGTTATGATATTCGTTTGTTTTTTCTTCCATGTCAAAACCAAGGAACATTTGGTAAGCTCCAGCCCTGTTCGACGTCCAATGGCACTTGAACTACAACGAGGTCAGTGCCTAGGCCTGGCAGAAAAGCAGCCAACGATCCCCGTGGGAAACTTCCACCGGTCCGTGATGCGGATGATGCCAGGTGTGATGCTGAAGATGAAACCTTTGCCACCTGGAGTTACAGCAGCACATATGGTACTTTTGAAACCTCGAGTTGAAGCTATTATCAAACAATTGTGTCTTGGAAAGCAAGATCAGATGTCCAAAGAAGTGATTCCACAAAAGTGGTGACATGTTTTTTGTTTTTTTTGGATGCACCATAATGATCAGCATCATGGCTTCTGAAAAAACCTGAGGATTCATAATCAAGTGCCTCCAACCTTGACGAATATCACCGAATCCTTGAAGCTCGAGGGTATTGGCATCTTGGAAAAAAATCTCAGCTGATGGGCCTTTTTGGCTGTGTGGTTTTTCATTGAGCTGGACGAAAGACCGGACGGAGAAAGTCACTAAGGAGAGCCTGTGAACAAAGCGCTGTTGAACTTATGCCATATCTTCTCAAATGTCTTCTGTCTCTGGGTGCCAGATGCAGGCCAAATGTGTGGAGGGTTGACGATCTTTTTCTGTCAATTTTCGATACATATCAATGAATGGAAAGGAGAGACTGCCGTAGATTTTTGAATCAGGAAAAGTTCAGCTGACTTTTTTTCTTGAAAATGAACATGGTGACCTCTTACTTCTAGGTTCACTTTATCTTTTGCTTCAAGGTGAGATGAGCATTATACTTCTTGAAGAGCCACTGCCACCGGTGGACGACAAGGCCAGAGAATCTTCACGATTATTTCCTTAACCTTCGTCGCCTCGAGCACAAAGAGGTTAAGGAACAGAAAGTCCACGAACCTTCAGAAAACATGGTCACGAAACAGTAGCCAACTGCCCTGCAATCTTTGAGATTAGCAAGCCAGTAGAATTTATTTGGTTTTATAAAATTATATTCCTGAATTTTCGTCGCCTCGAGCACCAAGAGGTTAAGGAACAGAAAGTCCACGAACCTTCAGAAAACAGACACGTCAGAATTTCTCAACTGGATGTCTTCGCACGTCCGCACACGTTGAGATTCTGACATGCCATGGCAAGCCATTTTCCCACTCCTTCAACTACGATCTCCAGATGAGGGTACACTGTTGGGGAAAACAACAAAAAACATACAAAAGCTTTGACCTCACTAAATCAAGGATCAATTAGATTGCGCATTTTCTGGATATTTTTCGGGGATCAAAACTATGCAAATCTATGATAGTTTTGAGGAATTCCTTCTTGATAGTGACGTGCACTGTTTGGGTTGGTAATATAGTGACCCCTGCAAATTCCATCGGCAAACGTCCCTGTCAGATGGTTGAACAGCTGGAGACATCTTTGGCCAATCAGCTGCGGAAGAAGTTGCAGGCGAAAAAAACCACGGAAGATGATGAATTTCGCGTGTGGTACTAGTTGATTTGGACAAACTATAGCATATCAGCATATCCCAGTTAGAAAATATATAGAAAAGATATATGAAAAGAGGATCTATTCTCAACCTTCCCCCCTGTAAACCATGAGATTTTCCCATGGATGAATTCCTATCATAACTTACCAACACATCCTTTAGCGCCCATGAATTCGAAGCCTTTCAGGCTCCAACTGCAACGAATCCGGCAGGCGGGAAGCCCAGGAAATCAGAAGAAAAATCACCAGGGCCTGCCGAGAATTTTGATGTATTTTTGGGGCCATTTCCAATAAGTTTGACTGACATTTTTTTTTGGGGGGATTCTATCCATGAATGATAGATTCCATCGTTTTTTTTTGTTTAATTTTGACCTTTTGGAACTTCGATGTTTTAGACACGTCCCTAGCAGTGTGCTGCGGCACTTTTTGTCCACTTTCGTGCAGGGTGGATGTAACCGACTACTGGAGATGCACATTTTGTTGAGGGACATGCGGCATAAACCCATGGACAACGAGCATCAATCACTACTTTCGATACTAATTACTGATGCTGCGCATGTTGCTGTAGAGAGAGAGTCGTGATGAATCTAAAATGTCGGGTAGCTGATACAAGTGGTTGATACAGGAACAATACATTTGTTTATACCATTTCGAATGCTCCGGTTCGCTGCAAGATTAACACTTGAAGACGTGGCAGGAAGGCATGAATCTAAATATATGTTCTTAGCTCATCTATTTGCAGCCTAATCAATGTCGACATCATCCCCAGAGTTGTCCTCATAGATGAGGAAAAGTCTTCCAGTATTAGTGTAAGCAAACACATTGGGGTAGAGTACAGTAGTAACATGTAAATGTACTGAATACTCGTCTTTTTTTGAGGCAGCAAGCATCACCCCATGGCTTTGGTTGGTGGTTTGGAATTCTGAAAATTCGGTGATTGCCACCCCTGACAAGAACTACATTTGGGGGTGTTTCAAAGCTAAAGACCCTCGAAATTTGTTGCTTCCCCTTGAAAGAAATCATTCATGAAAGTGAAATCAAGGTAATGATGATTTTTGGATACATTTAGATATCTTTTCCTCCATTTTTCTGACAGGTGCTAAATTAGTTTGTTGGTTCGTGTACTCTACATATACTTCATCCATACTTGAGGAATCAAGGGTGGACCACGTTTTGGGCATCCCCCACAAACCACACCCCGGAAACCCTACCGCTGTAGGTGCTAATTTCACTGCACCAGGAAACATCGAATTGGCAGAGGAAACCCTGCAAGGGATCCGACGCACAGGGCTGGGGTAGATGAGGTGATTAATGGTAACCAACCTTGATGTGAAATCCTTTTGGTAGATACAAGTCTATACCTTAAGATCAAAATAGATGGCACAGATACCAAAAGGTGGGTTAGTAAAGGGTCCTTATAAACCAATATGTGGGGACTGTGCCATGTACTTTTCAACTATTGTAATATTATTGAAGCTGACACCCGCATTTTGTCTTCGAACCTTAATTTGTTTGCCTACCATGGGTTTCTTCCAAGCAATTTCTCGTCGACTTTTTGACCAACTCCGGCCCGCAGGAGTTGGTCAAGCAGAATGTCACCACTTTGATGATCAAGTGCCACTGACCAAGTTGTGCTAGTCGTAGACACAATGAATCTAATCCCGAAATCCCCAATGGGGTGGTTTCATTGCAGAAAACTCACATCTACGCAGTATTGCAGTCATTATCATGTATTGAAATTTGAATTAAACCTAATATGATTCCTCTTTGCACAGAATATTATAGCTTACTTAGCCAATGGCTAACCTTTAAAACTTTTTGGGATTACATATTTATTCAGTAGGAAAAATAAAGTTTGAACTTTTATTTCATGGCCGTTTGAATGAGTAAGAGGATCGCAATAGCCGGAGTTGACTGGAATCTTTGAAAAACCATGTTTGTTGGGGCGTGATTTGCCACCTTAGAATTGAGATACCAGACATCCAGAGCAGAGAACCAACTTCAGGATTTTCAGGAGGAAACAGGATGGCCGTGATGCCATATTTCGTTTGAATGAAAAAAACTGAGTGTTCTCAGTTCCATGAATGTTAATCACTGTCAATCATATGAAATCACAACGAGATTCAGCCACTTTGGGGCATCTTCATTTTGGATTGCCAGGAACCTGCCAACAAGCATCTTGGCAAGAATGATGCAACAAAAATCATGATGGGTTTGACAATGTCATTGGCATGCCATGCTTTTTGTATGATAACATTTGGGGATGGAGGTTGTTGATTTTCCAGCATCGATTGGATCAACAGGCCTCCAGCAACCTCAAGTTCTCGAAGAGTTGCACAACTCTGGCTTTGAAGGCAGATATGATGCTTGGCTGAGAGGGTGCATCGTTAGATGAAATACGCCCAGTTCTATTACTAGCAAAAATCTGACGAGATTCTTGCTGCCTTTCAGTGGATGGAACTGAGCGTGTTGTGGAGCATATTGGTTGGAATCGCTCAGAAGATTTGAGCAGATTCGCATCTCCCAAAAGAAAAAGGGACACCTTTTGACTCAGGACTTCTTCTACATGCCTGGAACCTTTGGCAATAACAGGTCGTTAGGCTATGCCTTTGTAAACTTGATCAATGTCGAAACTATGAAGGACTGGTGGTCCGTTTCGTTTGTCAGAGTTTTTGTCATGATTGTATTGATCGTATTTTTCTCCAAAGAATGTCATAATGTGGTAATATGCCAAAAAGGCTTCGTTTTGAAAGGGGGAGTCAGTATTTTAGCGGAAGGTTCATTCTTAGGACATCTAATCATCTAATGATTTTCAGCTACACCAGAAATTCCAAGAAGTGGTGATGTCACTGTCATTCTGGCAGGAAAATCCAAGTTGATAAAGTATTTTTCATTGGGTTGCATTCCAAACTAGCGATGTCAGTTCAAATAATCATCATTTTTTTTCGGTTAGCACATACTTGTTTGTGCGCTGTAACAATGACAAATGTGTTCAAGACCTCTGTGAAGAGGTCCCAAGCCTGTTTGCCACCTGACATGTATAGTACATGACATAATTATAGAAGATGTGAAATTTCCTGTGATGCACTGCAGGTTGCCTGACATTGACTTCATGCTCTTTGGTGTGTCTTTGGTATTTTAGCCGGCCCAAGATGTTTCGGCCAAGTTGTGCCAACAGAGACTTTGGCCCGCTGCGGCAGCAAGGATGACTAAAAAACAGCGATCACCAACCAACACCCAGCAAGATGAATTTTGGAGTTTACGTCAGATCAGCATTGTTTCAACGACGTAGTTGTTTTTGCCTTCCCCGCCATGAACATGGGTTGTGAGAGGGTGGCAAAAATGCTGGGCATGAGTGTGCAGCAGATGGAGGAGGACGTTCGAGCCTTTTGGTCTGGGCTGGTCATGACTGACGCAATGGAAATGCGTCGCGTGGGTGACACGTGGTCTGGGATCCAAGCCACGGCCCGGGCCGCGCTATTTTCCGCGTCTTGCAAGAAGGGTGGCTGAAGATGACGCTTGGAGAGATCGCGGCGTGCAGCTGGTCTCGGCGTGGTTCCAAAACGGCTGGAAGTCGCAGATGCAGGGCGGCGCCCCTTCGTCGTTTGAGCCGGTTACAGATGCAACATCCTGGGCCTTTAATGAGGTGTCCCGAAGCATTAGGGTGCTTGTGCAGAGCTTGAGAGCCGCGGATGTGGGCCCGACTGCTTCGACGCTCGAGGAACTCAACAAGGAAACCTTGTATCACGGCACCCGAGCTGGGGTTCTGTGCTTGCAATTCTTCGAGATGGCTTACGCTCGTTGCCGAAAGCCTACAAGGTGACAGGAGTTTGGCTGACGGAAGATCTGGAGTGGGGGTTTCACTGGGGGCGTACCCCGCTGGATGACTTTCCAGGTTGCGTCGTTGAAGTCGAGGCGGACGCTGTATGGAGAAACCGTCACATTGGCCTTGGCAGAGCGGTCGCGGAAGCAAAGGCCCAAGGACACGTGCCCGACGTATTAGAGCTCAAGGCAGTGCATCTGCAAATTCCTTCGGAGGACGGCGTATACCTCGTTTTACTTTGAGTTGTTGTGAGGGTCTGTGTCAGTAAGGTTCCCAAGTTCAAAAAATGAAATGCCACGTCAACTTTTTGCTTACAACACCGCACACTAAAATCACACACCCCTACTTTTTGGGCACAACCCAATTGTTCACCCTAATGGGAGTTTGTGCACTTGTGCCTACTCCGTAGAGCCAGCATAGCCTGGTCTATAGAGCACTGAACTGAATATATTTGTGTTTCACGGATTGCAAATTTCCTCCACGACTGGGTGAAACTCGTGAAGGACCTTCGCAAGGCAATTTGGGAGGTGGCTGGCACTTTCCTGGCGATTGCAGCGGACAGAGGCAGAAGATCGTCGGACTGGGTACGAGTCGCTATTGTCGCCACAAGTGCCTGGTGGCAGGCGCGTCGCGTGAATTACCCTGTGTGCACAGAGGCTTTGAGCCTTTTGTTTTTAAAGTTTTTACGAGGGGCAGGCCAAGCAGCGTGAACTTCTTGAATCTTTGCCGTGGACTGCTACCCAAACCCATGGCCAGAGTTTTTTTATCCAACTGTTTGGGGAGGACTTTCCAAGGTTGTGCGACGAGGAGCGGGTCTTGAAGAATACGCAGGTCTGCGACTCCAGCAAAGTTGAGAACGATGCTGTGGGAGAAGAGGAGGCCACCCACACAGCAAGCGAAGCAGCGATGAAATATGCTGCACGTCGCGTGGAGGCGCTTCCCGCTACAGACCTTGCAGCCTTTGAGGCCTCGGGTTCCTCGGGCAAGCAGCACGTTAAGCGTGCACGGTTGGACTGAACTCACAGAAGCAGCGACACCTGCAAGGCCCTTGCGGTGTTCAACGATGAGGGAAAAAGGAGCTTGTGCATTTGTGCCTGCTCCGCAGAGCCATCATAGCCTGGTATAAAGGACGCAACAGCAAAAAAGAAGCAATTTTATGCAAGCCGTAGCACACCAGATGCAACCTGTATAAAGGAGTTTGTGCACTTGTGCCTGCTCCGCAGAACCATCATAGCCTGGTAAAGGACACAACAGCAAAAAAGAAGCGATTTTTTGCAAGCCGTAGCACACTAGACGCAACCTTTGCAAAGGAGTTTGTGCATTTGTGCCTGCTCCGGAGAACCATCATAGCCTGGTAAAGGACATCACAGCACAAAAGAAGTTATGCAAGCCGTAGCGCACTTGTGCCTGCTCCGGAGAACCATCATAGCTTGTGGCGTTTTGTGCTCTTGTGGATTGCTTCGGTTCTTGAAAGCAGATTTCTTGAAAATTTTGGATTTTACGAAACATGATCTCTCACGTGCCCCTTTTTCGACAAAGGCTTGGCCAAAGCAGAGTCCAGAGAGCAACAATATGAGCATGTTGCAGGAGCTGGTGATGTGTCGGTTCGTAGAAAATTTTGGAATGCAAACGAGAGGTAGCGACTTGACAACCACCCTTGATGGTTTTTTCACAGTTAGTGGGTCTTGCCATAGTACCACTTTGTTATGTGATATCATACTTTAATGTCCTTTAAATTTTCACTTGTATTCCATCTGTGTTCGGTACTATCAATGTGTAAACCTTGCAACGCCAGGAGCGGGTTTGAGGTCAGGATCAGCAAACTGCGCAGGCTCGGTAAGGCAACCACAAAAGGCAGTATAATGCTAAAGAAACCCGGGATATGCGCATGGCTCAACAATGCAGCCTCAATCAGTTAGTCAATCGGTCAGTCAGTCAGTCAGCCAGTAAGTCAATAAGGCAGTTCATCACTTAGGCAATTACTCCATTAATCAGTTAGTCAATTAGTCAGTTAGCCAGTGAGTCAGTTGGTCAATGAGATCCTGGACACGCAGGACACACCGATATTGAGTGGCATGAACCTTTCGTTCCACCTCAACCCTAAAATCTAAGATCATTGTATTACATAATGTGAGTAGATGGACACATCCACCATTTGTCTCTAAATAAATTGATATCTTATCCAACAAAAGGCGTCAGGGGTTTTCAGTTAGCCCCCCGTGAAACTGGAAGCGCTTCAACACCTGGGGACATGATCAGTTTTTGGCTGTCTCCAGGAACATGGTGTCCCGCAATCTCGCCTCAGGGTATACATCGTGGGGATTTTAAAGGACCAGTCGTTACTTTTTTTTGTGGAGGGTGATGGGAGAGGTGGGGGAGATGGGAGAGGTGGGATGCTTGTCTCAAATTGAACAGTTTAATTGAGTAGTTCTTCCAGAACAGATTAAATTTAACATGATGTGAACAGATTGAAGTCGATACCCACCAAGAGTGCAAACATCATTGCATCTTTGCTCTTCTCTTTTGACCCATATAAACTCATCTGCTGATGGATTTGTGCATCCTCATCCCTTCCTGTGGCAGGCCCACTTGCCGCGAAAGTTCTCTGGCCTGCCATGGCCTGAAAAACTTCCGAAACTGAGCATCGAGCCTTTGCTCGATCCAGTTCAGCGAACAGCAAGCATGAAGGACCTTTGGGATTGGGCGGATGCAAGGGGGGTAGATCCCACTCACACCTGTAATTGATGTGAAACTCCTACCCTGCATTGCAAGTTGCAGGACTTGCCTCCAACACGCCCCACGACACCCTACAGGGGTGTCAAGGAGGTGCTGCAGCAGCTGCAGAAGAACAAACAGGACACACTGGGTTGCCTTTTGAGGGACCCTCTTGGTAAGGGGGCTTCCGTTGTGCTCACTTATTAAAGGGAGAGATTGAGATCCCGTGTAGAAACCCCACTGTTGTGCTTGTCTTCGGCCAGAACAAGTTAGTGAGGAGTGTGGGGTATGTCATATTTTTACATGCCCAGTCATCAGACGTAGAATCACTTGGTAATTCCAACCCCTTCCAGCATGCATTTCATCTTGATCATTTGGCCACAAAAACAAACGCCCAAGATGCAGCTTCACAGGAGCCTTTGAAGTATACCTATTTGATTGATGTGGATGCAAGTCCGAAGTTCAGGAGTTATATGGCAGATAAGGTCATGTGTATGACCAAATCACGGCCCTATGGGTTTCCTGTCCTGCAAGTGGAATTTGTTGAGGGTATTATGTTCAAGTGGTCGAACAAGGGCAGTGAGGATGTGATCTGACCCAAGCAGTTCCATGGACTGAGGTATTGGATATCCAACAGAGCCAGACGGATGAACTTGGATGATATGTTGCGCCTGCAAGGGATGGAGCGATGCTTCAAGCAGGTGGGCAAGTTGAGGGGATCAGCTGGGAGGGAAAGTGGCTATGCTGTGGCCAAGTGCTAATGTCCTGAGGGAGAGGCTCAATTTTGAACACTTGGTGGTAGGAAATATCAATCTCAGGGGTCGTAGGGAAATCTGTGCAGATGTGCGACAGCTGGCCGAGAGATGAAGGTTGATGGAATCATATGTTTTCATCAGATATCAAAATTGATATATGATATATGCATTGTTTGATATAGCCTATAATTATGCAAATTACAAACTAAACATATTTGCATGCACTTTTGGATTCCCTGCACCAGAAAGAATCGTATCCACGGCATCTCATCCGGCTTATTTCTATGACTGGTTGCAGGTGGTGTCAGACAGGGCTCTTGGGGCTCAGATTGGCAATGCAATGAGCCAGAACGTCCTTGAGCCTTAGCAACACTGATTGCAGACGGTAGACCCTGTCAGATGGGGGGGTATTTCAACATATGATTTTCCTTTAGGGGTTTAGGATGGTTTAATCAGGACTGGAATTTGGGAGGTCATGTGACATGGCATGTGCTAAAAGTGGCACCTTCTGCTGATCAAGACACCCTTCTCCTGTCAGAAAGATGGTGTTGTTTTGTTTGGACACCTCACGGATCCTCACGGACTCTTTGAACAACCAATCTCTCCTATAGTTTCTCTCTTCTTGAAACTTCCGCCACCGCCCCGTGCGGAACTACTGGTAAAGCTTCCATCCATTTTGGCAAAGCTAGACACTGAAAACCAACATGGCAATGGAAAATCACAATTTTTAACAGGAGGAACATCTTCAAATGGTGCGTTTTCCATTGTCATGTTCGTTTTCCGGGTTGTATATTCATTTGCTACAAGATTTCCACCTTTTTCCCCAGACAGTTTATTGTTGGCAATGCTGTCTTAAGTGTGTCCGCCTTGGCTGGGTTGCTGTGAAAAAATACATTGCAGCACTTGGGTCAGCATATTTGCTGACATACTTCGTGCTGTGTCAAGGAGCAAGGTGTTTTATTCCGAGGTGAATCTATGAAGTTTTGGAAGTCTCTGCTGATATCAAACCTTCAAGCTTTGTTGTTTTATTTTTTTGTGAAAACACCTGCTATTTTGGTGCTCATTCAAAAAAAACACACGAAACATTTCTTGGAAAGTCATGGGTGAGACTTCCACTCCACCAAAAAACTCTCGGTGTCCAGGAGTTCATGTTGACATGGCACAACACTCAGAGGTTAGGTGCTACTGGACTCCCGTTGAAGCTTTCGGCAGCAGATGTACAAGGTGGGGTTTTGCGAAACAGGGTGGTGCAGTAGATGGGTTGGGTGGTAGAGGAAACCAAAAGAACTTTATGTTAAAATCTTTTCTTGTTTACAAACATGTTCTGGGAAGGCCATAGAGGAATATATGAATATATCTATCAATCAATCCATCCATCCATCCATCCATCCATCCATCCATCCATCCATCCATCAATCAATCAATCAATCAATCAATCAATCCATCGCGATAGATCAATCGATCTATTTAAATTGAACTAGCAACCATGATTTTTACCCATCTGATTTTTACTATGGTTTTCACTACTGTTGATGGCGAAGAAATCCCAAACAACCACCTGGGATTTATAACACCCTTTACTTTTGGGGGAGAAACTACCAACCTCAACTGGTTAGCCGGATTTCTTCCATCAACAGTATTTCACTTGCACCCTCCAAATTCCATGGAAATTCTCATGGAAATTCCACAAGTTGAACCACACAGGGGGGATTTTTTTCTATTTTTACTGATTGAAACTCGCAGATTTCCCGCAAAATTTCCCGAAAATTTGCCAATTTTCAGGACGCGAGGCCAACTCTCAAAACTTTGGTCCTCGCATGCGACGCATCCGTGTCTTGGGGAGTTTGGGAGATGGTTATTCTAAAAAAAACGGCGGGAGGAAACGACCAATTGGGAAGTTCTGTTTGGAAGTTTGGTGATTTGTTTTTTATCCCTCCATTTGTAGGGAAGGTTGAAGGTTCATGAGTTTTATCCATTTTTATCCCCCCACGCAGACAGCCAGACCTGTTTTTCGACAATAAATTAGGGATGGTTTGTTGAAGAGAGGATTGTTTTGGTTGAGGTGCTGGTGCCAGATGTTAGTTGAAGGGAAGTGTCTACTTACCCATTTTCTTAAGGAATATTGTCAAGATTAGAGTGATTCTAGCTTTGTTGTTTAGTGTACCTTCCTGTAGTCTAACGTAGCTGGCTGGAAAATTCAGGAAAATTCAGGAAAATCTGCTGTGGATGTTGAAGTTTTGATTGGATTTCCGTTGCTATCAAAGGTGTGATAACACAGCCCTTTAGTAAGGATAGTTCGATACAAACACACATTAACATGAACTGCATTCATGTTCATGATGCGAATTTGTTTAGTTCTCAACCACCAACCACGAACCCAGAAACGATGATTGTGGTTCGAGAATTTCCTTATCAACCAATCAGTGCAACTAGCAAATTGGGGGCTTTGACCCAGTTTCACCATAGTCAGTGGTCAAGATGATAGGCAGATACTGTAGATACCCAGACATTTACAAAGCTGGGGCGGTGGATGGGTGTTTATTGAAAAGGGCCATGGAAATAGCGGGCTGAGTTTGGTCAGCTTTCGGGTGTAAATTCTTTCGATACCTTGCCTCTTAAGACAACGTTTGGACACCTCCAATGCCAGTGGCAAACAGGCCACTTGAGTGGATCCGAGTTTGCTCAGTGCTAAGGTAATCCGTGTTTGAGGCCAGTCATATTGGAACCAAAAAGGTCCGAGGCGGCAGAAGCATGAAAGCAAAAAGAAAACACCCCGATCCCTGGGGAAATGATCCATGTTGACTGATGTGTTTCAAATGGGTTGAAACCACTAAAGATGGGTGTTTTTTGTACAAGATTGCTTGTTTTTGCGAAAGATGAAAAACGCACATGACATTTCTGCCGTTTCTGCCTGTGGAATGTTGCTTAGCCAACCTCATTTTCTTGGACCTGTATCAGAATCAGTTAACACTTGCTTCAAGACTTCACAAAAGAATTCATGAGTTTGGAGCTTTGGGAAATTCGCCCACAAATCTCGAATCATAGCTTCAGCATTTCTTTGAGAATGGTCCAAGACACAACTTTTGACCGAAGGAATTCACATCAACAGCACCCATCGGGCACAGCAAAGGCTGTTGACGCTGTTGACGGCTAACTTGCCTGGGAATTAGCAGCTTTGGGGAAACTGCCCACCCCACCTGAGTTGATTTGCAGTTTCATTGCCCTTGGAAACAAAACATGAGATGATGACTAGCGAAAAGAAACGCATCTTTATGCTGCAATGACAACAAAAAGAAGTATCCTTTTGCATGATCTGGATGGAAGGGTGGCATGGTTTTGGTTTTGTGTCTTTTTTTTAGTCATTATGGCTTGGTTTTAAACAAAGCGACAAAGTGGAACACCTTCAAAGCCCAGTGTGGATTAAACATGAAAAACCTGCCATGAAATCTGATTTTTCAAGCCTATCAATCTTGAGGGCACAAAGTCTTCCAAACCCTTGCGTGCATTTTTTGTCTTGATAAGGTCTCCAACTTGACTGAAACAGCTGGAACCAAGCATTTCGGACTCGTTTTCTTTGACCAAAAAAAATCGGCAATGCAACCCCTTCTAAAAGGTCCACAACTCAAAAACTGCTCGGTGTAAATAGTCTGAAGCGATCATGGAGGAAAGACTGAGGACATCATCAAATCAGACCTGGGAGACTGGCACCAAAATGCAACAAGTGGTAATTTGAAGCCATGGAAACACCGTGATTTTCAGTCGAAGTTTCCAAAATTGAACTTTCCTCCAACTTGTGGTGCAAGTCAGTGCAGTTGCAGCTTGACAGAAATGCTCAGCATGCTGATGCTTTCCAGAGATGAGAGTGGTGCGAACTTCAGTCATTATCAATTCCTGTTATTTTTTGTGTGATGGATGTTTGTGTTTTGCCACATAAACCTGGTTGAGATGTCAGATGTAAAGGTCTTCCAATTTCCAGTCTTGCCTCGGATTGATATATTGATGTATAATATGTTAGAAGTTATATAATATACATATACCATGATATAGTGCATATGTTATACGTAATATGTCATATCATGTAATAAGTGACATAATATATCAAATACAACATAGACTATATATACTCAATTTGCATACAATATATATAAGACATAGTTTTCAACATATCATATATCACATAGATTTTGATATTCAGTATATATACATATTCATGCCCAATTTCTAATATATACTACACTTTTGTACAACTTATATAACATGTTATGTTATGATATTGTTATTTGTACGTCTAAATCTGTTTGCCAGGCTTACTATTTGTTCACGGCGTCTATCTTAGAATATGTCTAGTCTGGGAAGATTTAGTCAACTGGAAACGAGTCTACTGGAAAGCAGAGCTTTGAGCTTTTCTGAGTACATGAATACTCCACTCGATTTGCTACGACTGACGATAGTCATAGTTGGCGCCGCCAGTGTTTCAACCATGGCCTTGCACACAGCACCTGAATCTCAAACGTCTTTTTGAGCAGTTCCAGACATACACCCCTGAAGATTAACATGGAACATAGTCATGGAGGTTTGGAAAATCATTTTCCTTTATAAATGGGTGATTTGTAGGTTCCATGTTAATCTTCCAGGGTGTAAATGATTTGAAACTCTCTCAGCAAGCAATTGACTGGATGTGAAATCTGGTGGTAGTCTCGTAGACATCAGATCAAGTTCCCCATACCATTTCCGTACATTTGTATATCAAATAACCTGAATTTCTGTGTCTCCCATAGTGTATCAAAATCCAGCAGTCCAGCAGGTTGTGACCAAACAATTTGGTGTGCAAGTGGCGTTCCCAGCCTATCATCGCTGGAAACTGGAAAGTGCGCGTTAGCTTTTCGTAGTTTTCTTTTTTTGGGTTCTTCCAATGTACTTGGTTTGAAGCTGGAAATTTCAAGCCACTACAAAAGTAGCCACTATAAGAAGCTTACACAAAAAAACGCACTTGAACTGGAATGCGAACAAACGAACGTTTTCCTCACACTTGGAGGACCCTGAAAACCTGGATTCGTTTGACGGGCCAAGCGGGCGCTCAATTTGGGGGAGAACTTCAGGACTTTCGGGCCTATCAGCCCTAAACAGCCGATCAGATGGGCATTGAAATGCCCATGAATTTGGAATTTGTTACCTACTATGCAAAGAATTTTTTCGCCCCAGGTTGAAGAAAAGTATCTTCTCTGCAGGTTGTGTACTTTTGTGCATTCAGCTTAATCTGTTGGAAACTGTTGTGACCATGTGAAAAAAGAACTTGGGGACAGAATGCCGCAGCTAGTGACTCATGTGACCATAGGATTTTTTCGATGGCCAAAGTTCATGTTGATGTTCGGTCTTCAAGGTCCCCAACGGAGGGCCACTTGGCACCGGCCCGAAATGGGCAAAGCAATTTGCCGTAGAAAAACTGCATCGGCGGGTCGGGTTCGAATTCTTGCCGCTGAGTCAGCACCATGACTGTCTGGGGAGGCACATTGATTTTTTGTGTTCTCAATGGAGCTGATGACTGGTCATGACTATCACTCAAAAGCTTCTGCAGGAAGTGTTAACTCTCGAAAACTAACGGCTGGAACCTGAAAAAGGCCCCTTGGAAAGGGAAACACATCTATATACAAACCACCAATTTTCAACTTCCATGTTAGTTTTTGGGGTTTAGTAAAAACCCCAAGAGTGATTTTATGATCTGCCTGCTTTGAGGTGCACTTTTTCGATCTTCAGATTTCAAAATCAGTTGCAAAGTCCGCCCTGGATAGATCATTCGGTGCGTCGGAGTTTCTAAAACTAACTGTGACCTATTGGAAGCGAAAATCTGGGTTGCAGTGGATGCACACCACGGTGCCACGGTCCACATTTCAGGGTGCAAAGGGTCTTATGAAATACGGTGAAATATGGTCTTTACCCAAAAGTCTTACGTTTCCATGTATTACCTGAAGAGGTCCTTCATGTCCTTACAGACTGGAACATGTCAACTGCTCTCTTTGCACCCTGACTCTCTCATTTCAGCTAAAGCCATGCTGACGGGATTTTGCTGCCGGAAAAAAAAAATCATGTTGCAATTGTTCGCTTTGTTAGCTTCGTTCTTTTGGACTTGAACATGTTTGGAATAATATTTTGGACTTTGATTCAAAGTAATTCAAAAAAACCTGGATTGAATTATTGAAATTACCTTCTAGCAGGTGGATTCAACTGACATTTTTTTTTCCCAACTTCCAGAAAAAAGAGAGAAACGTGACTTGTAGCAAGCACACATTGGGCTTAGATTCATGGGAATTTAAGGTACCTGCCCCAAAGCTAACCCCCCCCCCAGAAGTAAGGCCTTATAAGGCCTTATTAAGGTCTATATATACGTATACGTATGTATATATATATACGTACACATATATATATATATATATATGATTGGATATAATTGGCCATCTTCGCAACAATTTTGAAGCCAGGTGCATGCCACGACGTGACGCTGCCGCGTGCAGCTGCCGTGGTAGCCAGTGATGGCCCAGGGAACTTACCTTCCCATTCAAAGGCAGTTGAGAAGATGAGTTTCTGTTTTACTGGTCCATATGTTAATGATTCCTTTCCGGGGATATGTTAGTTAGTTCCCTGGAGGCAAAAAAATAAATCCTGAAAGATCATTGAAAAAGCAAAGCACAAAGTTAATTTTTCCCCATCCGTTTTTTCTTTAAAGCATCCAAACTTTTCAATAGGTTACATTTGATGCAATTTAAGAAGTTGCCGTAGTTTGTAGTTGGTTGTTTCAGAGGCCAGCAGTGCTCCCAGTTGGAAGGAACTTGAACAAATTCGTGTCCGACCGTGTCACGGCAACATTGCTCGCTCCAAAAAAAAATGCATCCTTTCCTGCAGGGTGCGGTGTTATGAATCCTAAATAAAAATTCAACTAACTTTCAGTTCACCCAAAGCTGCCTTCATTGGCTTTCATCATCCCAAACTGTTCGTTACCCCCCGGAAGTTTAACAGCTCGCCCCTGAAAAAATGGTGGTTGGAAGACGATCCTTTCCTATTGGGTTTCGGTAGCTTTTCAGGGGCGAACTGTTAATCTTCAGGAGGGTAATTTTTTGTTTCTGCATTTTTCTGGGTGAAACTTTTCCAATGGATTTTTTGGAGATCCAGAGGTTAGAGCCATGATGCAACTTCCCAATTTTTTGCGGCCACTGAACTGCGGCTCAGTTCCCAATTTGTTGGAATGGATTCACTATTTCATCAGCACACAAATGGTCTGAAAAAAGCAATAAAGAACAGCAAGAGAAGTGTAGATATGGAATGATTCGAAGGAGATGATGGACCATGGATCAACTTGAAGAAATCCCTCTGGAAGCATTGACTCGAAACTGCATCACACAGCTGTTTCAAGAACCGAAGTTGCTAGACGTTGTAGATGAAATAAGCGCAACGCTCAGCCCGCGGCCTTGAAAACGATGGACTTATGGCACGTATTGCCTATGGCATCCCAGTCTGTTCACCTAGATTTGGGCCCTGCAGAGGATCATGGGATGGAATCTAAGCTTCATGACTTTCATCACCAGGGCTTATCAACCACCAGGGAGTCCGTTGATAAGGCTTTTCTTTAAGTGATTCATCTGGATTTTCTTCCATCAACAGTATCAATCATAGCAGAAAAGGATGTTTCTCATGGGGTTGGGATGTTTTTCATAGGGTTGGGATGTTTGATGTTACCTCCACCCACCAGCCTGGCATCACGATTTCTGATGTGGATGTAGATGTAGTATATTTTCCCAAGTATTTTTTTGCCCCATGAGCACGACCAACGACACCACCAGCAGCAACGACAACAACAACAACAACAACAACAACAACAACAACAACAACAACAACACCAACACCAACACCAACACCAACACCAACACCAACACACCAAACCAAACCAAACCAAACCAAACGAAACGAAACGAAACGAAACGCAACCAAAACGAACAAACAAACAAACAAACAAACACTTATTGTGCGCACGAAGGGAGTACTAAGGTGGATGTCTACCACGGAAGAATGCGTGGTGCCATTTTGGCTCACAGCATGCCCGAGAGCTCCACTCCACTCTCCTCTTTCTTTCAGCGGGGGGGGAGAGTGGTGAGTCATGGAGCCATCTTGGGCTTCCCTTGGAGATCCAAGGAGGGCAAGTGAAGGTTCCGGTCCTCCTGCTTGGGCCCAGAAGAGTTCTTCTGGAGGAAACTTCGGGATGAGGAGGTCCATCCCAGAATCTCACAAGCCCCCTTCGGGGAGTGATCCAATGGATAGAAGTTTGAAGGAAAGTGGATATGGTGAAAGGGCGGTTGAGGAAGACCGCAGGGAAAGAAGGAGGAGGAGATCCTCCCGCACTCACGGAGGTGAGAGGGTCAGAAGAAGGAGGTCCAGAAGGGAACGGAGGGAAACCCCATTTGTGGAGCCCCCTCCTTCCAGATCTGGCCATTCGGATGAGCGATCCTTCAAAGAATGGATGAAGGCGACCCGTCCAGTTACCCTTCCAAGGGTTGGTCACCCAGGAGGAGTGAAGGTATCCCCGGACATCCGGGAGGACAAAGCCGATGAAGAGATTCCGGCTCCCCCACCGGGGAGGAAAAAGATTTGTCTTGGGAAGACCCAGGGCTTAATGGCAGTAGGAGCTTGGGCTGCCAGACAGGAAATAGCAGATCTTTTGGAGAGAGGACACACCAAGGAAGAAATCCTTGAGGCAGTCCGGGAAGGGGTTGAGCATGGTCCAATCCTGCAATCCTCCGAGAGCCGTGATCACTTGCTTGGAAGTAGGTCCAAGAGAAGTTGGGAAGAATCGGCTAAATCCTTGGATGGTAGGCGTAGTGTGGTCAGCGAGAAGATGCCGCAAGCCACGGTCCCTTCCGGAGCCCCATCCTGGGTGAAGCCGGGTCCATCCGCCTCAGGAGCTTTTAGGAAGAAGGCTGAGTACCCTGAGACGACAAAGCCATTGGAGAAGAGCGGTTCTCTCTGTGACTACTCACCTTCCTCCGGTTGCGATAGTGACGTGGAAGGATTCCCCTCTGACCGAGAGCCGGTTGAGCATGGTGGCACTTCAGGGCTCTTCAGAAAAAGGGCAGAGAAGCCGGTCAGGGAGCCAGATCCCCTGACTGAGGAAAAGAAGAAAGCAGCTCAGAAGGCCTTTCCCCGAAGGAAGAATCCGTCGGAGCAACATCTCTTGGAAGTATATTTCTCCAAAGCCAGAGACATCTTTGAAGGTTTTATAATGGCCGGAGTCACCATGGATCTCGTTGATTTGATCTTTGAGACTGGCAAAGATACGTACGACGAGGATAAATTCATGATCTACACCGAGCCCCGCTCTGTGGGTACCGGCCTGCGTTACGCCAGGCTGATGATTTCTTTGTTGGAGTTCTATAAGCAGAATTGGGGCGAAACCTGTGAGGATCCGAAGATCATCGGGAAAGAGGTGGTCCTGAAATTCATCGAGCACAGGATTCAAGAAGGTTGTGGGTTCAGAACACCCAAGGCAGTTCTGTATGCCTTGGAGTATTTTGGGGTGATCCTGGGATTTCAAGACCCGGGATCAAGGCTTCCACGTTGCCGAAAGTTGGCTGAGGACTATGCAGCCAAAGCGCCGCCGAGGAGTCCCGCGAAGCACATTAGCATTGACTTCATGAGGTACCTCGAGAAAGCTGTTTTGAGTGAGAGTAGGACTCTTGCAGAGCGCATCGTTTGCGGAAAGCTCCGTATGTGCTCCCAAGCGTCAATCCGACACGATGACTTGGAGAGGACCCCTCTTTCTCTGACCGAGTGGGTCAGATTGAAAGGAGGAGTTGAGATCATCGGAATGCGTGCATGCGCCCCGGTGACCAAGTCGGGAGTCAGACCATGGGTTGCAAGCTACCTGGCAGTCAGTCCAGAGAACGATGCATGGATGTCCACCTTCATTGAGTTGGTGATCAAAGCCCATGGAGATAGTTGGTCTTCAAGGGAGTTCTTTTGCCCGGGGTTTGCTGACGACCGGACAGCACTCGGAGTTCCATCTACATGGTCAGCGGATGTGACCATCATCAAGCGAATGTTGTCTGACGATGTGGCCAAGGGATTTTCTATACCCTTGGGCTCGGGCGACATCGAGAACTTCAGGTGGCACGGCAGTAAAGCTTCGATGCCTACCATAATGGCACATTTTGGAACCAAGGCCAAAGTGATCAGGTACCAAGGCAACTGGGCGAAGAGCTCGGACACTATGCCCGACACGTACCTCCGGGAAGCGCAGGTTATGGTGTTGAGAGGTCAAGTCGAAGTACTTGAAAGGATCCGAGCAGGAGAGACTTTGGATACCCTAGAGGGAGTTCCTCTGAGAGAGAGAGGTTCGGACGGCAATCCAACCGGCCCACAAGCGGCTGAGGAGGTTCCAAGTCCAGTTGGGGCGTCTCCTGCTGAGGTCAACCCTATAAGAGCCATGGCCTCCACCTTGGATGCTGGAGCCGAGCAGAACGAAGGCTTCAGAAGAGACAAGCTGCCGTTGGTCGAGAACTTCCCCCATCAGTTGGCGGACGTGAACTTCAAGGACTTCCATGAGCGTGGTGTTCGATTGGAAGAGGCCCTGGAGAGGAGAAGTCCGAGGAGAAGATCTTGGACTTGGACACCGTTTCCTCCCTTCTGGACCCTTTCGATGCTGAGATGGGGCTCTCTTCAGAAGACTCGGAGGCGGAGCCGGAAGAAAAGGACATGGAACTCCTTCCATGTTTTGTCTTCTCCGGTTCCAGAGGAAAGAAGCTCCACAAGCCCTCGTTGGATTATGAGGAAGGCTCCCAAGAGGTGGTGCAGCCGCGGTGCAGAGCTCATGGTAAGAGCTTTGAAATTTTGGATCTCGGCGAGGCCCTCGCTGAGAATGTGGTCCTATGCAAGAGATGCTTTGGGGCAGATGAGAAGTGCAATTCTGTTTGCACGTATATGGTGAAGAAGAAGGGGAAGATGGTACGCTGTGGGAGGCGATGTTGCCTCAACTGCGCCCCGGGAACAGAGGATGCCGACAGGAGACCACATTCCTGTCCTCTTCACCTGGAGGTCAACATGGACGACGACGTTTGAGGGCAGGCTGTACAGCGCTTCGTTTCTAATTAGATCTGTCAGGAAGTTTTTGCAACAGGCAGACCAGGCCACCCACCTTTGTCAAAGAAAAAATGTCGAGGGTTGGAGTTACGCTGGATGGGTCCAATCCTCGGGCTCCCTCTGATCAGAGGACAGCTGCTAGAGGGTTTTGGTAGGATGTGTAACTGAGGGATCGCTCACGAAGCATTCTGGACTCCACGAAGCGATGCGGGCCGGTTTTTCGGCTCAGAGACAGTGCCTCGAGTTCCTTGCTGAAGTGCAGCAAGAGCGGGTTTTCGAACCTACCTCGGCTCCGCGGGGGCCATGTCACAGGCGAGATCCACAACCGCCTTCACGAGGGCCGCGGCGGCCTTCGATGTACACGAGAGCGATTTCCTCGTGATGATGGGCGATCGAATCTCGAGTTTCGAGGCTCTCGCATTTCGGTTTCCGAAAGAACAAGACTTCGAGTCGTACCTCAACAGGAGCTTGAGAGTCAAATCGGCGTACACCGACGATAGCGGCAACACGGTGGTGTACGACAAGACCTCTCCTGAAAGCTGGGAGGCCTACAGAAGCTCTGAAGACTGCGGCTGTCTCCGCAAGCTGTGGAATATGGGGGTGCAAATCGCAAAGAAAGAGTTGGAGGCTTTGGTCAGTGGTCAAGACGAGTCATCGGTTAGTAAGATGACGACGACCCTGGCCCAAGAGATGGAGGAAAGGGCAATCCCACTGGGGATGCCCAAGCCTCTCTCTGACCGAGAACGCCCTTCCCTTCACACGTTGGGGAAGGTGCAATCCAACTTCTCACCAGGTGGACAGTATCTCCACTTGCCGTGGGAGACGTACATCGACCAAGAGATGGAGGGTCGATTGCGACGAGCTGGCAAGCTGCCCAAAGACAAATCCGAAGTTATCCTGAAGGACGCGAAGCTCACCATTGCGCCGAAGGACACGGAGATCAACAGCACGGTGAATGTGAGAGATGTCACCGGCATGAGGGAAGTCTTGGAGTTGAGGGCCCGAGCCTTTGCCATGCTGAACGTCTCTGGTTTCGCGGTTTGTCAGCAGCTGGCTGACCGATACACGAGTCTCCTTCGCCAGACGCCCGTTGAAGGGATGCGTCCTCCAACCCTCAACGAGATCCGAAAGACGGATAGGATCATTTTTGAGGAGATTCTCAAATGGGTGTCGAAAGGGCATGGGAGACTTGAGGACGGGTTGAGTCATTATCTTTCCAACCCAGAAGACCCACTTTGGAAGCTCTGTGCTCAACAAGTGGAGACCCTTCCTGACCAAGGGAAGGAGAAGAGCCTGGATCATAAGCGCAAAGGAGAGACTGGAGAAGAAGATCCCAGAGACTCCAAGAAGCAGAAAGGGGATTCCAAGGAGAAGAAAGAGAAAAAAGCCGACCTTGAGCCCCGACTTTGCATTGTGTGCAAAACCAGGCATGAGCCGCGTTGCGAGATACCTGCCGGATGGAGGGCCGAGCAGAGGAAGAAGCAGAAGGATGCAAAGAAGGCGAAAGGCGGAGGGAAGGGTAAGAAAGAATAGGGACAGCTCCTCTCGAGGTTGAAACCAGCCAAGGCCGAGAGAGGTTCTCTGACCAGACCTGCTGTCGTCAGTGGGAAAAAATGGAGTGTTAAGCGACCGTGGGATTTGTTGCGTGGGCTGGATGTTTTTACTGATTCTAGGTTGCTTAACAATGAACTTTCTGTTTCTTTTGCCGCTCACTGGGCGCCAAACTGTAGCAGTTTTTCCAGGGCTAGGGAAAAGCCCATCCCCGGGGTGGCTAATCCCCCGCGTCCTCTCCGCTCAGATACTTACCCCAGAGGTATCCCTTCAGTTTTGGTTAAGCTGCCTAGGGCTAAACGGCGAAAACTGGAAGCCGATACTCAGATGGCTGAAATGGCAGCCAATGATTGTTTGAGTAGAATCTCGGAAGGAAAACTCTTTTCTTTGGAGCACCCGAAGAACTCAATCGCTAGGGAGTTGCCCAGCTGGAAAGCCTTCAAATCTCACGAGTCAGTATTTGTCACAGAGTACCATGCCTGTATGTACAAGGGCTGTGAGAGGCGCAAGTCCCAAGTTTTGATACATAACGTCAAACAACTTAGACGACTCGCCAGGATCTGCGCGAGAGAGAGCCTCTGCTCAAGGGAGGCTCTTGGTGAAAAGGGTGATCCCTCGACTTTCATCGAGATCTTCTCAGGTCCAAACGCCCCACTGAGTCACGCGGTGGCGGAGGAGCTTGGAACAACTGTTCCAGGAGCCCTGGAGTGTCACCCAGGAAACTCCGCATTCGACAAGAAGGAGGCTTCCACCCTGCAAGAGTTTGTGGGAGAGAAAACCAAGTTAATCCCAAGTCAACTGGGGTGTGAGGAGTCTCGGCCCCCCTGATATAATCTCTACAGAGATCAATCAGGCGATTCCTAGAGAAGCTGGGCAGGTAGTTGCGCCTGCAGAGTTGGAAGGAAACCGTTTGCATGCGCTTGAATCTGGCAAGCAACCCAGTTATGGGAAACGGATTCAGTTGATACCTGACGGAGATCTCTGTCCAGAGAAGCACTTCGCCAAGGCTAAATGTCTGACACACCCTTTTGACAGCGAATTTTCCATCAAAAGGGATCACATTACGGCCATGGAGTTCATCCAACAGGATACGGAAGAGGTCCTGGCTTACCGCCTGAGAAAGCTCTCTGAGTTGAGAGAGATCCTGGCAGCCAACAAGGATAGCCAGAGAGAGGAGAACAGACGAGCATCCTGGACAGCCAGGAGGTTGGGCTTGAAGGTGAAGACCTCTGCCATGAGAACATTGCAGAAGATACACAATATTGAAGATACTCATGTCCCGGACATTTGTCTGGAGGGAGCCAGTATCCTAGGAGTTGCCTCGGAGTCGCCATTCTTTGAGGAGTTCGACATTCCCCCAAAGATGACGAGTAAAGAGTATCATGGAGACAAGAGAGAGCGCTCTCTTGATATGATTAAAAGGGTAGAAAGGATGGCCACCATGGGTTCACCTGAATTAGCTGACAGCATCCACGAGAAAACCCAAAAGGAGGTCCAAAAGGGAACAATGGAAGGACCTTACACCTGGGAAGAAATCGACAGGATGTTTAAAGGAGATTTCCAGGTAGTTCCAAGCTTTGGACTTGAACAGGGCGTGGATGAGAGTGGCCTTCCAAAGTTCAGGAGGATCGATGACCATACAGCCTGTGGAAACAACCTAGTTGCGCACCGGAGACAGAAAGTCCCAATGTGCATGGTCGATTACGTAGGAGCGCTAGTGAAGTCTCTAGCAAAGACACCTTTGTCAAGAGGGATAAAGATCTCAACGGAGGATATGAAATCGGCCTACCGCCAGATCCCTTTGTTACCCCATTGTGTGAGATACTCTGTGACTGCAGTATATCACCCGGGTTTGAAGGAGGCGAGTCTCTACTTAATGTTTGGACAGCCTTTTGGAGCGGGCCACGCAGTCCCAAATTTTTGTAGGGTGGCCGAATGGATGGCAAGGCTCATGCAGAGGAGATACAATAGTCTTGTTGACCACTTCTTCGACGATTTCTGGGCGGTCGAGCCAGAGAGCACCATCGAGTCAACGATGTTTGTACTCCGGGAGACTTTCCAGTTGTTGGGTTTCTCTCTAGACCCAGAGAAGGCCCAACCCCCGGCATCCGTCTGTGCAGTTTTGGGAGTGTTGTTTTCAACAGCTTCACTCCGCACACAGAAGTTTTTCCTCGTACAAGCAAAGCCAACGAGAGTTCAGCATCTCAAGGACTCCGTTTCTCAAGTCCTTTCATCAGGAGTCTTGTCACCTGCTCATGCTGCCAGCATTGTTGGTAAGTTTGGGTTCCTGTGCTCAACACTTTTTGGAAAAGTGGGAAGATGTTGCACAGGCCCCCTTCGGACGAGACAATACTCCGTTCAGTCTATCAGAGAGCCCTTGAGTTGATGCTCAAATTCCTTGAATTTTCACCCTCAAGGAGAATCACATCCAATGACGATGTTTGTACTCCGGGAGACTTTCCAGTTGTTGGGTTTCTCTCTAGACCCAGAGAAGGCCCAACCCCCGGCATCAGTCTGTGCAGTTTTGGGAGTGTTGTTTTCAACAGCTTCACTCCGCACACAGAAGTTTTTCCTCGTACAAGCAAAGCCAACGAGAGTTCAGCATCTCAAGGACTCCGTTTCTCAAGTCCTTTCATCAGGAGTTTTGTCACCTGCTCATGCTGCCAGCATTGTTGGTAAGTTTGGGTTCCTGTGCTCAACACTTTTTGGAAAAGTGGGAAGATGTTGCACAGGCCCCCTTCGGACGAGACAATACTCCGTTCAGTCTATCAGAGCTCTTGACAAGTCTTTGAAGCAATCCCTTGAGTTGATGCTCAAATTCCTTGAATTTTCACCCTCAAGGAGAATCACATCCAAGTATGAATCTCCCATCATACTTTACACGGACGCCTCGGATGTTCCCCACCGTGAGCCCCAACATGTGGTGGGAGCAGTCATCTTTGACCCAGTGACCAACTTACTGGAGTATTCTTCCTGGAACGTGGAGAGGAGGATCTTATCCCATTGGCTCCCACGCAGCAACCACATGGGGCAGTTGGAACTGCTTGCTGCACCTTTTGCAGCACTCACTTGGGCATCCCTGCTTGAAAACAGATCAATAATTTGTTTCATCGACAATGACTCGGCAGGAGCGAACCTAGTGAAGGGTTACTCCAAACAACCGGACAGCTCTGCGTTGGTTGGAGAATTCTGGCTTATCATGGCGTCCCTGAAAGCCAATGTGTACATAGACCGTGTCGAGAGCAAATCCAACTTGGCAGATGGACCCTCTCGTCTGGATTTTCACTTAGTTTTGGCTCTTGGGGCCCAATGGAAAGAACCCAATACTGACAGGTTGGGTTCCCCTTTCGTCAATCCAGCTCTCTGGTCAAGTACCAAGCCAAGCGGGGGGAAAGAGCAAGATACCTAACCTCGAGCTACAGCGGGGGGAGAGTGTCGAGGTTTCCTTTCCTAGGACGAGTTAGAACCCTTGTGATAATCTTATGCCGGGCCTGGGGCTAACAAAGATTCAAACACAAGGTTCCAAGGGTATCCGTTCCGTCCCACAGACTCATACTCGTTGAGGATGAAAAAGAGTGGAGCGCATAGAAGGGTGGTATATATCCACTTATTGTGCGCACGAAGGGAGTACTAAGGTGGATGTCTACCACGGAAGAATGCGTGGTGCCATTTTGGCTCACAGCATGCCCGAGAGCTCCACTCCACTCTCCTCTTTCTTTCCCACCCACGCCGCCCTGGGGGAGAGTGTCGAGGTTTCCTTTCCTAGGACGAGTTAGAACCCTTGTGATAATCTTATGCCGGGCCTGGGGCTAACAAAGATTCAAACACAAGGTTCCAAGGGTATCCGTTCCGTCCCACAGACTCATACTCGTTGAGGATGAAAAAGAGTGGAGCGCATAGAAGGGTGGTATATATCCA